>CABEGB010000717.1:0-265860 GCA_901521435.1 Crematogaster levior
GGCAGAATAGACTGAGGCGTTGACTGAGGAGTTGCAGCTGCATTGTAACTCGCAGAGTTGATAGGAACACTTGTGTCATTGGTATTCTTCAGGTCGCCAGCTGTTATTGTCAAATTATAAATGCAAGATCATATTTCTATTTCATTCAGGGTAATTCACCTTTCTGAAGGTTTTCAAGGTCTCACATTACTTGAGACCTTGAAAGTCTTCTGAAGAAGAGCTTAAGAAAGATAATCTCTAAAAATAGATTATTCTACGTCACATCAGCCACGTTTTTAAAATCATATCTTTAGTAAATTCGAGAAATCTGGCAGGAACCAGATTTCTCGAATGTATGTTATTAGATATTCATCCGTGTAAATTATTATATTAAATTATTATATATTAATTATTTCACGTGTTTTTTTAATACATTTTGAATTTTTCATGTTACCAATCGATTTTGGACACAAATCGTGTGGAAAAAAAGGAATTGCTAAACAAAGGGGGGACAAAGTTCAACAAAACTAGAGATAAACCGTTATTGCGGCAATATTATACAAATTTGTCGTAATTATTTTGAATTCATATAGCGAACGAATAGAGATAGACGCTTCGTCCAATTAAATCTGCGATAGGTTTTTTTTTTCCTCCAGGCACGATAATTCTTATCGCATAACATAATATCCGATCTGGTATCCTCCTACTCGGGATGCAATGTCACACGTACGAGTGACCGTTTTGTTTGAAAGTATATAATTGTCCGCGTCGAATGACGGGAGCGTAGCGCCGCGATGACGCGATGCAAGATGAGTGCGGCTGCACTCGAGTCACCGTCGTGACAACATCTCCGTTCGAGGAAGATCCCGACCCGTCTCATCATGGCGCTTCCGGCGATTCAGAGTGCGCAATTAACAGCCAGAGCGATCGCGATTCCGGGATCGCGAGATCTGCCTTTCCGTTCACCCGTTCTTCTGACCGAGGTGGGATCGGGAGGGCGACGGCGACGGCGACGGCGATGACGATGGGGATTGCCTACAGCACCGCTCGCTACATCCGCCGTGCGACAATACCTAGTGCGGCCAGCTGTCCGCATCGCACGGCGGCTACAAGATCACGAGTTACGTTGTGAATCCGTTACCTGACACGATCGTCGCGGCCCAGCACAGGAGCAGCAGGGGTCTCAGCATGACGTCGAACGTTCGGGCAAGTTTTGTCGCGATACACTACGATACAGGTTCGTGCGAGCCGATCGGCGGTCCAGGAAAATGAGGAGACCATGGAGGGCCGAGGATCGAGTGCCTGCTGCCATCTGTCTCGATCGCGATAGGTGAGGACGATGGCGGCACGTTCGAATTCAAACTCGAAAGCATGCAAAATGATCGCGTGAAATTCACGTTTCATTTGTAATTACAATCAAAGTGATAAGCCACTTGCAGTTCGCAGCGCGTTTGAAAGCATCACGGAACGTATTCGTTTATCTTACAATCTCGCAATTAAAGTTACTTTAAAAGAGCTGATGAAATAAAATTATTTTAACTCTAAAATATAATTAGTCAAAATTTTTAAATTTCGCAGAATATTTGAAAACTTTCCAAACAACTACATGAAAATTCGTTACAATAAAAATATAAGCTGTTCTTTTATAAATTATAAGATGGCAGAATTGAAAATTTTCAATAGAATGCTTTCGGTATTGAAAAAGGAAAAATTAATATCGTAACAAAATCAATAATAAAATTGATATTTCATACAATTATACATATCCATCATATCCAATGAGGAATATCTCTCTCGTCAGGATTATTAAACTTCTTAGTTTTTAACACGAGTTTGTAACAGGTCTATTTCAATGATCGATTACGCCAATGTCATTTCCGTCATATTTACTTAATACAATATCATTTTTGTCATATTTACATAAAAATGGATTTTATTAACAATACAAGACATTATTTACAATCACTTTACAACAGAGAGTGTTTAGGGTACAAAGATGTAGTGAGAGACATCGTTAGTATCTTCCATGACTTTGGATTGAAGCAGCTTGATCTCGAGCCTCAGCTTCTCTCTCTCCATCTCCTGCTTCTTAATTTCATTCGAGTAGCAATTAATCTGCAGCTTCAGCTTGTCCTTCTTCAGTTTCAGCATCTCAGTCTCGTGATACAGCTTTCCCTTTTCGGCGCGTAGCACTGCCAGCTGTTCTTGAAGCAGTTGATGGCTCGTTTCGTCAGACAATACAGCTTCAGATGTCTCCGCGTCCTTCATCATCGAGACCGGCTTGGTTATCACGTTTGTTTCGCTCTCGGGTCCGCTTTCCGGTTCCGTTTCTATAGATGTACCCTCTTTCATGATCCAAATTCTCGAATCTGTTTCTTGGAAACTACCAGATGACTTCGGTGATTGTTCAAGCATTAAAGGGTCGTTTTGTGATTTGTGATTGGGCGAAGTAGATGTGTCCTTCGTGATTTTCTCGATAGTGGTGGAAGTAATCGTTTCTATACCTAGAACTGATGTATGTGAAGTTTTCTTCGATGATCTATATTGTACAATAAAATTGCTAATTATTATAATAATATAAAAATTAAGTTACCACGTGGCTTCGGTGATTGGCTATCGTCTACGACATGTGACAAGTGATTGTTGCAGTAGCTATTGAATTCCCTCTCGTCAACAAAAACAGAACCGTCCGCGTTGACGATAGACTCGACTATCACCGACGGATCATCGTCCTCCATTACCAATTCACCTACTATTTCTTTGTCAGCTATTATATCACCTTCATTGTTCGTTCTCAATAATTCGCCCTCGTTCGTATCGATTTCACCAACTACCTCTTCTTGAGTCAGTTGACCGCTGTAAGAATCTTCGCCGTCGTTTCCTTCACTCACTTCTAACTCAGTCGACAATCCCTAAGAATATTCTTTCATTTATTTCATTCATATGTACTATACACAAAGAGAATGAGCATAATTATATCTTACATCTTGACCCCAAGCAGATTCTTGTTCCTTCTTCATTCTTTTTATAGTCTGTGCTATTTCATCCTCAGATTCGGAATATATTTTTCTATTACCCCTGGCCTGCATCTTTTCAATATTACGAATCTTCTCAAATAATTGATATGCTCGTTCTGGTGTGATATCTTTCTTTTGTTTATTGGCTGCTGCTATGTTAAACAAGTCTTTGGATCGCAATATTTTATTGGTGCGCAATCGCACATACTCTTTCAATCTCTTACGATCAATATGCAACTGCATAAGATCTTGTACCTCTTGTTTAATTTCACCGCAGAGCTTTCTCTCTTGAGGAAGTCTCTTAAATAGATCCTATTTCACAAAATATCATTTTTAAATTTAGTACATTACATTGAGCATTAAAAATTCTAATACAAGAACTAAAGTTCTTGACTCAAAAATGAAATAGAAAAATCTATTCTATGTTTTCAACTTATTTCTACATGTATAGAATAATTTTTCTCTCGACTCATGAACATAATGAAGCAAATTATTAAAATGTACCTCTGAAATTTCATGATTGTGTTCATTATTGACACTAGTCACTTCCAGCTTTGTGCCATCTTTAGATGCCCTGACCATAATGTGAGCAGGACAATTTGTTCGTATAGATCTGTATAAGACATATGACAATATAGAAATAAAAAATAAGTCACAGCTAGGCAAACATTAACATTATCATTGTGTATCATTAATATGCATTGTCCAAGGAAACAACTGGGAACTAACTGAGATTGTCTTCTGCCAGCACCACGTGGGAGGAACTTCTGACCACCATAGATACATGCATATTTGACAGAATAATATTTCAATCGCTCGCTAATTGGTCGTGCGGTTTTCATATGAGCGCCGCTTACGGTTCTGCTATCTCGTCTCCAATAATGCACCAAAGTATGTTTCGAGACTTTATCTAGTTTCTGCTCCAGTTCCTCATAGCTGTCAAACATCTCCCCCAGACGGAAGGACACGTCGTTGTTGTCTCCAATGCTCACGTCCATCATGAAAACAGCAACTAACAATCTGCACAGTAATCAGAAAAAGGAATTAGCAAGTCACCAATCTTCAACAGAGACCTGCGATTTTTCTTTTCGTTGACGCAAATGTAGTTTTACCGTCGTCATCGTAAACAAGTGATCTGCCTCGAGAGAATACGATGTCTTTAAGAAATCTAGTTCGAAGGTTACCGATATCCAGGTTCCAAGCTTTACAATATCAAGGTCAGAATGGAGATTAGTATGACAGATGCGAATTGGTAAAAGATGCGACCATCATAAAAGTATCATCGTCGTCGTCGCACGATCGACCGAGGATCGACTCGACGACGATCGAGCACGATACGGGCGTCAGCATCATTCACTGAGACTCGGCGCTCGGCCGAGATGCGGTGAGGTTATATTATGGCCTGCTGTGTTGATGATTGGCGTGGCAGAAGCCACGTCGGGAACCGTGAACACAGACAGACCAAAATCTCTTGGCGAAGAACCGGGCGAGTAGGCGACCGGATCTTTCCGACAGATCTGTCGTGACACGAGGCGCGACGTGCCGCGATTACATTGATACACAACGGTGACGAAAAGTGATTCGTCGAGAGGATACATACCGCGACAATCACATTGCAACATTTTCAGAGCGGACGAAGCGAGATGAGTGAGCATCTGAGATTTGTCCGAGGGTCGAAGTCTAACAATAAGACGGACTCTCCGAGAACCGAGGTTGCTTCTTGGACGTCGCGCGACGTCTTTTGAATCTTCACGTTGGTCAGAACCTTGGGCGCGCGATCGCGAACTAAGAGAAGCTTTCAGGATGCGTGCGATACAATCCACGAAATTGCCGTTATCATCCGTGTGCATCGCGACAGTATCTCTTGCAAACATTTTTTTAAATAAAAAAATCTTGTTCGTAAAACGAAGACACTAATTTTATACGAAAGTTACTTTAGAGGGAAAGACCGAAAATTTACTTGAATCTTTTTTTATTTTGCATTTTTATTTGGATAAAAAAAACAAATTAATTCGATAATAACTAGAAATTTAAAAATTTACTTGAATCCTTTTTTATTTTGCATTTTTATTTGGATAAAAAATGAATTAATTCGTTAATGATTCGTAATTAATTCGTTTTTTTATCCAAATAAAAATGCAAAATAAAAAAGGATTCAAGTAAATTTTTAAATTTCTAGTTATTTCTTATCATTTAACACATATATATTTATTTATATTTCTTGATATTACATACATTAACAACTTCTATATTAAATTATGCTAAATTTAATTATTGTTAAGATTTTAATGCATATTAAACATAATTAATAAAATAATTTTTTTTCTGTCGAAATAAATATGTAAAAGAATTTAAGCATGTTTTCAACTATTTTTTTGCACATCTAATAATGAGAATTTAGTAAGAGTTAAAGAGTAGTAAGAGTTAAAATAATCTACATTAATAATATATAGATAATAAGAGATATATATTTGTTCAAATCTTAAATATTAAGAATCAATGACATATGTTAAGGCCTAAACACAATGAAAAACACAGGCAATAGGAACAGGGAATAGCGATAGCGAGTGAAAGCCCACCAATCAGAAAAGCCAAAGAGCTTAGGCCTCAACTTCAATGTAAAAGATCATTTACACGGCACTCATCAATAGTTGTAACATCGATATTATAACTTCAGCATTAAGCCTTGTCCACGAGATCTTCATCCGTGAAGTGTTCAGCCAATAAAATTGCCGCTTTTCTATAAAAACTGCTAGTTGAATTGGCTATATTTCTTGGATCAAGATCTCGAATCGATTTCTAAATTCTACTATCGTGGATACGAGGCTTTAAATCGGATCTTGTGGTAGTCTATTCAAACGACGTTCTTCCGCGGCCATTGGCTGCCAGCCAATAAAAAGGCATCTATTGCTGCGATATTTTTGGTCACGTGACATCTTCTGACCAATGACATACATCACTGTTATTGCTTCTGCCGCTGAATAAAGTATCAGCCGTCAACGTGAAAAGGCATCCTACATTGCGAGTTGCAGGCTTGGTTGCGGTTGAGGTTACGGTTGGTGATGTTGGACATGTAACCAATCAGAACGAAGCGTAAGCGCTTACCAAACTGCTTTTTCTGCTGAATGCAGCCTATGATATCGACTCAGCAGCAGTAGCATCAAGATTCCGCGAGACTCGAAGTCTCGCCCGTGTTCATTCAGCTTTGCTCTACTCTGGGCTTGGTTTCAAGAACCCCTAGCCTTCTTTCATCCCGCTACCGTGTCTTTTGTCCCGAGTGCTCGCTCATCCCTAGGGAGTCCCAGACGCCGTGTTGATCGTCTCGAGAAGAGCTTATTGGCCTTTTGGACTCTCGTAGCTTCCTCGTCAGTGGGGTGAACACCCCGATGCTCGCGGCAACTGACGGAGACGACGTACGTGTCCGGGATCGTGAACCCCGTGCGAGAGACTCTACAAAAACTCGCGCGACGAATCTGGGAACGTCGAGGCTCGACGACGACAGCGACGGGGACGACGTTTTTGGATAATCTCAGACACTAAACTACATCATCCCCTATGTGCCATCTCCGCGTGGACATCTCACGCCGATCACATTTTGCGGACACACCTGGGACCGCCGCGTTCCGCCCCGACAATCATGGACGTTGATTGTCCGATCGTTAGTCTGAAGCGATCCAGCAGCGCGCCGATGATTAACGAGATCAGCGCAACCATGTCCATTACCACGCCATCGACATCGTCATCGAGGTACGTTCGCACAATGTGTTTTTTCTTCTTTCCTCAAGAACATACATCTCGGAGCATGACCTATTGGTCATCTAAATTACTCCAGAACAACGACATGAAAATCACTTGTGGTCTGTCTCGAGATCCAGCAAGAAGATCTGTAGTCATAATTTTAACAATGATTTTTGTATTACCGAGATAGTTACCTATAGTTCCTAGGAGTAGATTACAAGTATTAATATAAATTGTTCGCTCCGACTGCTGGCGATCTTGTAAAAGTAAGTGTTGCAGTGTTTAATATATTAATTTGAGTCTCACATTTTGAGTCTAATATCATAAGATTGCTATGAATACAATATACAATATACAAATATTTCTATCATATATACATATATAAAATTATATGTACGTGTATGTGTGTATATATGTATGTACATACACACATATACATTCTATTAAAATTTATTAATTAATAATTGAAATTATGATAATTGAAAATAATTGATACATTATTCTTTTGAAAATATTCTACTAGAAGCTTTAATGAAATTTTATAAAAAGGAGAAATTATTCCATAAAAAAATAAACATAACTAATGTTCTTAATTTTATTTTGAGGTTTTCACAAGTGAAGGTATAAGAGAAATTATATTATTGAAATATGTAATTGTTGAGAATATAATTTTGTAGATGTTTTAAATTAGTAACGTTGAAGTAATGTTGAAAGATATCAACTGTAAGTTTAACTTTATAAATAAGATAAATTAGTCCTCACACTGCAGATGTATGATTTGTAGCTGTAGTATTTGTAACTTAATGAAGATTAATAAATTCTAAGTTTGCCTTTAAAGTTAAATAATTCATTGAGAGAGAATCTTTGAAAATAAATTTATTAAAAATGTTTTTTAATAATGTTTGCAACTGTGCAAACTAAACTCTCTAGACATTTCTTATTTTGTCATTTACAGGGATGCTGTGTCTACCTATAATATATTTGCTAATTCAACTCGACTACGACGCTTTAGTACCAGTGTAAGATCATGTTACCTGTTTACTCTCTTACTTTTCATTATTTATAACTCAGCTCAGTATTGATTAAATATCATGTAAGCTTCCTTTGTTACTCCAATAACAAAATCAAAAATGTAGTATTTATTTTTTGTTTTATAATTAAATATAAAATTAAATGTGTCTTATAATTAGTTAGAAAGAAATGTAATCAGCAATTTTATTTCACAATGTTATAATTTTTTGATTACTTGGATGATTTAATAATGATACTGTTTTATCTCTATTCTACCTTTTTTACTTTTAGAGTCCTGGTAATGTTCCTAGATTGACACCACGTGTAAGTCAATTGAGACAGGAGGAATGCGTGGACGTTGCTGGCCGGGAAGCGGCACACGAAAAGGAAATTCATAGTGCCATGCAGATATCGCAATCATGGGAGGACCTCACCTTAGAGGCGGAAGGATTATCGTTCAAGGACTCGGAATCTCCTACACAGCAGCTTAACAAAATGGAACGACCGAAGAGGCCGTTAGATCCCCTAAGTCTAAATTTATCTATCACCGGTTCACCGCTATGTTCTTCACCTTCTCCCACGAGATCCGGATTTAATCAAAGACAGTGTTATTCACCTGGTATTCACATCTGGAAGAATAATTTGTCTCCTAGTCCTACGAGAAAGGCATTTGCCACGAGGTAAAACTTATTTAGGATGCTATAAATTTATCTCATTCATCATTACTTTTTTCATGTTATTCTCTATTAATATTTCATAAAATACAGACGTAGTTTGAGTCCTATCGCGATAAGGCCAAGCTGTTTGGGGCCAGTCAAAAGAAAGTTTGAACTAGATGAAGCTGGAATGGATCATAACTTGCAACCACCTGCGAAACGCACTTCTGGTTTATTGGCGTCGGTTGTATCCAGGTGGTGTATATTTTTAAATAATTCTTTGTATTTTAAACTTAAAGATGACTGTATACAAATTACCAGACTAATAATTTTGCTAAGTATAAAAGAAATGACTATATATATACCATATATATATATATATATATATATATATATTTCTATGATCGTGTCTTTGTATGTTTTTATAATATAGTTTCTGTAACTCAATAACTTTTCCGCAGATTGGATGCGCTGTCCAGCCCACTTCCAGGAACTACCAGTTCCGTGGGTACACCTGAATCGTTATCGAGCGCGGATTCGCCTAGTTTCTCCTTCCGGCCGGTGGATAGTCCGTCGCCGGTTCGCATAGGTCCGAATAGCGATAGTGATTCTCTATCAGATGCAAGCAATCAAAGTAAATCGATGGATCAAGTCCGTGCCGACCAGATCAGTCAAGATAATCACAGATGAACATGAAAGATTGCTGGACACGCGAGAGTTTTGAAGATTCGACGTGTCACATTGATCTTTCTCAGCGTATCGATGTATGTAGGGAGAAGGTATTTGTGTCTCACACCGAATCCAAAAATCGCGAGCATATCCTTCTCGTCGGTCTTGTCGTTTGAATAAAGGACAGTCTACACGAATTGCTTGGAACTTTAGTGCAAGTGCGACATAACGGTTAAAAGAGAGGCATTTCTAATTCGATGTACGAAGCGTAGCGCCAATAGTGTTCTCTCTCTTTCTCTCTCTCCTTAATTATGCTAATCACACATATCGACGGAAGATGCTTTATACGTGTCAATTACTTCTTACGTATCGTTCCGTTAAATCTATTCAATAATGAAGTATTTGTGCCCTCCGACTGGAATGATTTTTTTTTTTTTTTTTTTTTTTCAAGTAGCTATATACAGTGATTCTGTATGTATCGATTAATATATACACAATGTCCCCTTCCCCACTCTTTTAACGATCCTTGTTATCTATTTTTAATGTTTGATAAGTTATTTAGGCATTGGATAACTATCTAATGACTTCTAACGTGCGTAATTTATAACCGAAATTATTTGTTATATAGACGCTCGAGGTTGCGTTCCGCGTTTAATCGCGTCGGTTCCGTAATGATGTATAGATACGAATTAATTATGATGATTCCCGATGTCTTTAATTCCTTTTTTCCTTTTTCATTATTATATTATTTCTACCGATATATCGATATATCGGGACTTGAGTTTTCATCTTAATGAGAAGTTCGCGTTGACATAATTTAAATATCTAGACTCGTATTCTTAGTATAACAGTCAATGTTAAATCAATTCTAGTAGAAGATTCTAAAGTTTTCTCCTTATAAAAATATGTTCAAGATGATGATGATGATGATCGTATAATGCAAGAGAGTATCCAAAAAGTCGGGAAAATACTCGAATCTTTCAAAAATTTCTGAATCATTTTAGGGAAACGTTGAGAATGTCGCGAATCTTTACACTCGAGGATCTCTGATCTTTTATGCAAGGGAAAATTTGCAAATATTAGCTGTTTTCCCTCTCGACACTGTCAGTTTGCCAAAAAATTTATGGCCGGGTGAAATTCGAGTACCAGCATGTATCGAACATTAGTAATGTATGTACATATACGCAAAACATGCCGCTATATCTCATGAAATAATGATCTTGTCCTATGTATAAATAATAATGATAATATATAGATGCGTTTGCTCTAGATTTCTCTAAATAATATCGTACAAATGGCTCTATTTCTCTCTCTGACGCTTTGTTTACGAATAACGACGTCACATAGACTCCGGATTTTCCCTTTACTTAAACCAAAGCATAAGTATTAAGTTCAAGCTCATACTACGTAACTCTCATTGTTCTTTCTTCTGCTTTCGCTTCAGTCAGCTTATGCGAAGTCGATCGAGCTTGGCCTTACGTTTCTAACGAAACGCATTACTCTAAAAGTTACACGACACATTACGAAATGTGTGATGATTTTTGGGACAAATGAAGCATTCTGAGCGATCTCGACTGAGCATTACCTTTGGAGAATATGCGTTTTGTATAAATATATATAAATAGAATATATACACGTTTTACATATTACTTTACGTTACGTTATTTACATATATATCTATATGAGATATCAGATTTCAGAAAGGAGAGAGAAAGAGAATAACTCGATTGCTCCGAGAAAATCTGCCTGTGCCAGAAAATATTATTAGTAATATGTGCAGTAAGAAAGGATTGTTTAGATCTGGTATCTGGCGTTTATTTAGCGTATGTATCTTTCGAACTTCCGCTCGCCTGTTAATAAATTGATGATAGATCATTGTCATATTTAATTTTACGGAACATGCCGTTGAAGATATTTATTATTGTCCGCATGAGAATGTTGATAAAAATCAACGATGTAATCAAATCGTTCCAGTCGACTTGCAAAGATCTCAGCATCGTTTCTAGCATTGCGGATACCATGAATAGAGATCGTTGCGTAGGCTGCGTATTTTTTATGAGAAATCGACGATCTGTAAAAATATTACTGTGAAGTACTGTCTCTTGTATATGTCGACCATTCTTTAGATAGATTTTAGCGTTTCAGAGATAGAACATCATGACGTCTTAAAGACATCTTTAGAACGTCTTTTAGACATGTATGTTGTCTGAGGTGGCTGTAGTAATTCTTTAGAAAGTAAATCTTTCCGGAACTCCGCATATGCTTCCTACGTCTACAATAAGACTGAGACCGATATCGCGTTATAAACGAAATCGTTTCTTCTTTTCTCCGTATATGTATTTCGGATTTACGATTATGCTTTTTGAGAATAATTAAGCTTCTCTTCACCATGCAACATTTACGAAGGAAGAACGAACACGCAATTCCGAGAAGAATACGTCATATCAGCGGCGATTTTCTTCGACTATTTGGAAATCGGTAGAATTTTAAAATTATTTTTACCATTTAGCGTAATGCTAACGAGAAAGTTGGAAAGTAATCAGCTTGTTAACTACGAGTATGCTGTAAATCTTATGTAAGATCTCTCGTTTCTGTAAGAAAAATGATTTTGTAGAAAGAGGAAAAACGAATTTGTTTAAAATAAAATTCGATTCGACGGAATTCTGCAATGAAGTTTCACAGATTCCAGTCAGATTAACGATTCATCAAGTCTGTTTTTGTTGCAGAAACAGTGCGAACGGTTTTTGGACAAAATACATATATCTGTCTCTCTCGCACGCGTTCTGTCAGACGACCTGTCAAACGTCGCGTACGGATCAGCTGATTTCAGAACGCAACCGCACGGGAGGAAAAGAGAAAACGTGTCGCGCATAACCTAAGCTGTTTGGAAATGAGAAAAGAGTTTTTATCCGCGTCTACGAGCTTTTCCATCGCTAACTCGATTCATCGCTGATTATCGTGCGTGAATGAACAACAACTGAATTAAAAATATCGCGTACATTTGGCTTACATGCGGTTTCGCTCAAAAGGCACGGACAAAGGCGGTACGTAATCTTCAATTTCCTTTTCTCTCTCTCATTTCTCTCTTGTTCCGAAATTAAATTTTTTCTTGCGAAAAGTAATGCGAAGGCAATGACAAGACGATTTTTGCGCGTTTTTAGTTCTCATCTTCGTTCTCGAAGCGCTCAGCTCCTTCGAGGGATATTTTGAATACATATCTAGCAAACATCAATGTTGGAATTTCCCACTCAACAATATAAATGCAATAACGTGTGTGTTATATCATGTTTACATTATTGAGTGGAAAATTATAATATTGATGTTATGCTATTGTTACTTGACGTTTACTAAGTATGCACGTGTCTTCTTTTTGATATGCAAGGAGCCAAACTTTAAAATTTATCTAAGCGTCACTATCGGAGTATTTTTCAATCAACAACGGTTATGCAACATTGCAAACTCTTCCTCTTCTCATGGCGCCGACTGGTCAAAAAACTTTGATTTAAGTGGTAGAGGTTAATTAAATTATTGCAGAACGCTTATCGTGACCAAATAAATATTGCGATAGCTCGTGAAGAGATTTTCCTTTATTTTCGTGGAATTGTGACACATATCTTTATCTAATTCCCTCTCGATGTATGTTTTGCAGAGGATGGTAGATATAAAGAGCAATCCACCTATCATTGGGGAGAATGATTCACATTACGAGTCGAGGATACGAGCGAACAGTTCTGGCACAGGGACGTCGACACCGTCATCCTCCTCCGACTACATGACGGGAGAGGCAGATGACAGCTCTGACAGCAAGGGAACCATACCGTTCAGCTTGAAATCAGTGGAGACCATGCTCTCATTATCAAAGGTAAAAAGATATCTTGTAGATCGATACTAGAGGAATTAATGCATATCATATGTTTTAGGATGCTTCTCAGGAGGATCTCCAAGAGATGGTACGCAAGTGCAAAATGATGGTGCTGGAGAGCGCCGAGTGCTCGGACGAACGTAAATGGCTCGTTCGACGGCTGATCGAGTTGCGTTTGCGCGTGCAAGAGCTACGCGAGACCTCGGATGAGAATCTCTTTGAGACACGAGTGATCCTCGGTCATCACTTCGTGCCACAAAAGTACTACATCACCACGTCTAGTCCGGTTTATTGCGATCACTGCAGCGGCGCGATCTGGACGATGCTGCAGTCGTGGTACATGTGCAACGGTAAATGTTAAATCCAACTTCGGATCGATCAACGTATGATCAGCATAATTTCTAAGCAGTTTAATCGATATTTCTGATCACTGCTACATGACGATACATCTTATTTCTTCAGATTGCAAGTTCAGTTGCCACTGGAAGTGTCTGAACAGTGTGTGTCGCGTTTGTGTGCACGTGGTCGCCAGCGAAGCCGGTGGGTACACGCATACGAAGGATATCTGTCCGGAGCAGGGCCTTTCGAAGCAAGGCTACCGATGCGCGGAATGTAAAGTGCGAATAACATTCAGTAAGTATTTGACAGATTAGATTAAAGGAATCTTATTAATTGTTAATAGAGGTGGGAGGCGGAGTAGATAAAACGAACGGATTTCTCGCTTGTTACGTTTCTTTTACGTCGACTCATTATTCCATTCTTCGATAACTGCGTACTAAAATATTCCATAAGATAATGATAATGAGTATGTTGTCCTCTTACAAGCTTTCTCAAAAGGATTATCGCTATCTTGCTTCGGCAGTTCCTTTAAGAATACAGGTATTTAACATGTTTAATATATTAATAACAATGAAGCAACACTTTGTAGACGTTGTTGATTCTCGATAGAAACTTATTATTATATAATCTGTATTTCTACTTATTACCTCAACTTTTTTATATGTAATTGTATTAGTAGGATACTTTGTGATGTTTTAGGGTATCAAAAGTTTCTAAAAAAATTTTGAGTATGGAATTATGAGGAATATTTGCCATTTGATGATATGTAGAATATTTGTATTTTCTACAAATATATGTCTATCAAATCACGATATTTATAAATGTATACAATTTAATAATTAAGATAGTAACGCTTCTAGAATCGGCGTGGGTAGAGCCTCGACTTTGTGACTACAGCGGTCTGTATTACTGTCAGAGATGCCATTGGAACACAGCCATGGTCATACCCGCGAGAGTGATCAGAAACTGGGACATGGAGCCGCGTCTGGTGTCTCGTGCCGCGGCGCAGCTTCTGATGCTCCTGGAGGATCGTTCTGTATTGCCGCTGGAAGAATTAAATCCAAAACTCTTTACCTTGGTTCCAGATTTATCGCTTGTAAAGGTAAGTCTCAATCATAATTGAGACAGATATTTATGACGGATTAGATTAAAATCAATTTAAACATCATCAGATGAATAGCATATAAGGGGTACATAGTAAATTAAATATCTTTTTTAAAATAAACTTTTTAAGAAATTTAAATTACATTTTTTTATTATGATATATAAATATAAATATTATCAGTTTTTTTTTTTAAATCTGGTATCTTTAATGCACGCGTATTTAAAAATAACTGATATAATATTATTTAGACAGATACCGAGATACATAACTGTTAAATTTTAGCGGATGCGAGAGGAAATGCAGATGATGAAGAGATACTTGGTTCTGTGCCTGGAAGCTTGCACTCAAGGATTACCGTGGAAAATTGGATTACGCACACACATGATCGAGAATTCAGGTAACTATTCTATCAAGGATCTCATCGATCTTCAAAGTGGTATTCTCCTGGACGAGCTTCGTGTTGCGTACGATATGATGCACGCGCACATCACGCAGCATTGCGAACTCTGCAAGGCAAGGTGAATATTTAAATAGAAAAAATATATTCACACTCGTTTTTTAATATTCACTTAAATAACTCATTTCTATGTCGAATTTATATATCATTTATTATTTATATCAATTCATATATTCATTCTTATTGTTTTTTTGTTTAACTTAATACCTACACAGAATAGTGTGTATAGAATTTCCTCTCTGTACATTTAAGACATTATATTTAATTAATGTCTGCCTTATTAATGTACCTATCACAAGGTATCACAAGATTTTAAATAATTCCAATTAGATTTAAAACTAATGACTATATAAATTTTTATATAATTCTTGTTAATGGTTCAGTTCTTATTAAAATTAAGCAGTAAATTAAATTAAATTTTTGCAGTAATTTTGGTTTCACTCATTACTGTCTATATATTTTTTATTAACATCATAGAGAGTATTTATTTTCTTCGTTATTGCATTTGGGAAAGGAATTTTTAATACTTGTAGTATTGTAAATATTAAAATTTAATATGTGTTTGGTGGTACATTTCTAACTCTGCAATGATTTCGTTTGTCCGTTCGTAACGGTACGTTAACCCGCAAAGAGCGTGAAATATACATAGAAATTCACACGAACAAAAATTATTTGATACTAAAACCTGACCAGAATTGGATTATTGTTTATTTAATTTTTTTTTTTTATTTATTTTTGCTAAGAAATTAGACGTAAACATTTTTCAGGGGACACCTATGTGAAATATGTGGCAACGATGAAGTTATTTATCCATGGGATGCGAGCTCGGTTATCTGTCAGCAATGCTCTGCAGTGCATCATCGTGTTTGTTGGGCCAAACGCAATCATTGTTGCCCACGGTGCGCACGTTTGCAAAAACGTCGCGCTTTACAAGGACAAACGGCACAGGATGACTGTGATACGGACGATACTGCGAAGGATTCATAAACAAAAGTGTAAAAAGCGAACACGTATTGTAAACTATTCCTAGAACTATATAACAATTTATACTTTGTACCTGTTATTTTTTTAAGCAAATCAAATCGATTGTAATTTTTACACATCATGTTAAAGGTTGTAGAGCATTTCTCTAATTGTGAATTTATAATTATATTATGTGATTTTTTTGTAATGCGCGGTCTAATCAGTAGAGATACACAGGTGATATACATATACATATGTCAATCATGTTTTTTAAACAAATACGCAAACTTGCAATGTGCAAAATATATACAAGCGTAGTGAATGCAAACAAAAATCATACTCATTGATATACAAAACATACTCATTCATATGCAAAACATACTCATTCATTAAATGCTGCGCATTAATAATTAATTGTGATATTATATACTTTTTGTTTTAGGAAAATGTTTATTAACAATAAATCATCCATATGAATTCTACATGCTGTGTTAATGAAAACATAAAAAATTAATAGATAAACAGAGAAAAAAGAAACAAATGTCATCTACGCAAAATTTGCTGTTTAATGCATGTCATCCGTAGTTATTTACCCGGTTTTATCACTCGAATCGTATTCGATGAATGTCAATTAAGAATTTTTATCTCTACTGTCTACATAAATAATGCTGCGTGATGTATCTTCTTAACAGAATTCTCCTTGGAGTCCATACTTCTAACATTTACACAAATGTTAAATGATAAATTTAATACCATTCAGGTTGTCATCGGACTATCCGATCTGCTTCCGCATGCGTTCTGAAAAAATAAAGTACTGACGGTATTTAAACGAAGTATCAAGTTACCGAGGCCAGTTTGTGACACGTTACCAGTTAATTGTAGTCAGGTAAGAGAATGCGACGCATCATGAAATTTTTCGCATATATATTAACGAGCCACGTGAACAATCCTTCAGAAAGAATACTTTAAAAATGTATTAATCTGCTATTACTTATTACTTATTATTATCTATTACTTATTATTATTTATTATGTTTGTAACGAACTTGAATAAATTTCATCACATTGTCTTTTTAATCATTTCACAGGTTTTAAAAGAAAAAGAACTTTTTTTAAACATTTGTCATAATATTTTATTCCAAACTAGAATTGTGTTATTTTTCTCATTATTTTTCTATTGTATTATTTTTTCTAATTGTCTGCAGTCTTCAATTTATGATTTTTCTATCCTTAGCATCTGACAAGATGCTAAGTGTGATAAGTCCTCTGCATATATCTGCAGTTACAGATACAGTAGGCCCTACAATTTTAATTTCTGCCGATTTCAAATAGCTTTCTTATAGAAAGGTGTTCATATTTTGACAAGAGATATTTTGTTGATAATCGTTGCCTTCTGAGAGATAATAATCGAATAAAAAACTGATGATTTTTTTTATCAGATTTGAGTTCGGATCTTTGACTCATTAGAGCAGCGTACATCTTTTTGTGTTATAATCACCATAATTTGTACATTTATGTCATCGATTTCAATCGTTCTATGAATAACTAAAAACTGACTGATATCAAAAGCTTCTAGTCTTGAAGTATCCTATCACTTTTTTCTTACAGAAGAGCTGCCTACAAACTTGTATAGGTTTTCGAAACATTTTAAATAACTGAAATCGCTAGAGCACGAAAAATCCCTGAATCCATTTTGAGAATAAAATATTATTGCAATTATAAATAATGCATTATTAAGCATATTAAGCAACTAGATGCTTATGCATATTATATATGAAAGAAATGTATTATCTTACTTTTCTTTTCCTCGGGAGAGTTTTAACAATACATCAAATGCTAATGAGAAATTACTAGTGAAAACAGACAATAGAAAATAGATTCAACATAAATTGTATCTTAAAGTATCTTAGTTCATATCTTGATAATTTATAGCTTTTATATATTTTTAAAGAAAATCTTGTCAAGAAAATTGAAAAAGCTTTATGAGCATTAGCGTAAGAGAGCTTTTTTTAAAATACTTTCATGTCAGAGAATATTTCCATCCGCTATTATGGACAATGAGTTATCTTGAACTTAGTGTCTAAAAACCAAAATCATTAGCAGCTAAGTTGCTTAATTCATTTTTAAATTAATCTTTCCCACCTCGATTTTTGTAGAAGATGAGAGAGATTAATCATTTTCCATTAAGTGTTGACTTTATTGAAAGGATTCTCTTCTAAGTACCTACCATCATTTATTTCAGGTAAATAGACAATATGATGTCACGTATATTCGTTTGTTTCTTTATGTTCTTCATTCTCAACGCCATTCGATTTGGCGATTGCGAGGACAACACCATCCAACCCGACAACAAATGTAATCAAAATATCACACTTGGCTCCGATAAAACTCGCCTGTCGAATTTGGAACAAGTCTGGAAGAGGCTAAATGCTCTGAATATTATGGATAAAATCAGAAAGAACAGTTCTAACGGAGAATCCAACAAATTCGAGAAACTAGATAAAATCAAAAAACTCGCTTTAATCTTTCCAGGTAATTTGATCATCCGCAGTTAAGGAACTTACAGGAAGAATATTATAAATAGCAAAAATGAATATCTTTATATATTTATATATAAATATTTACCTTCACTTAAAAGTATAATAGAGATTAAAAAGTATTAAAAGTATTTTAAAAATAGAAAAAGAATTTTATTGATGTTTACAGAAAAATGTATAATTTTATACATTTTTATACATGTTTAGTTCTTTTAAATTATTGATTCTTGTAATTGTTTTATTTTGATTAATTTTTTTATTATTTTGTTTTATAAGAATTGTCGTGTAAATTTTATATGTGATAAAGTATAAAGCAATTTTTTTAGTATTACAAAGTAGGACGCACATTTTACAAATCCAAAAAGTTTTGAAAGATTTTTCTTTAGTGCTATAATAAGTACAGTACCTTTAAGTTTGAACGAAGAAATGATCAGTGGTAAAGTTAAAAAAACGGAAATATAATTGCACATTTATGTTATTCATATACACAAATAGTCTTAGGATAACGATACCAAATATATTATATATATATATATATATATATATATATATATATATATATATATATATAATATATTAATCAATTATGAAATAGATGTTTGAAGCTTTTGTCACGGAATATTAGATTTGACCCAAGGTCAGGTTTGAAATCAAATGGCAAAAATTGTTGCGATCTAACCCGGAAACCAAATCTAACAGTTAATGAAATACAGAAAAACTGCAAAGAAATAAATATCCCATACATAGAACAACAGTTTAATAAATCTCTAACAGAAACAATAATAAAAAAATCGAACATAATAGAAGATAAAATATTTGATAATTATTTGCGAGATACAAAATACGGACTGTTAGCTTTGAAACTTACATTATTACAATATTAATTTTATATATAGTAAAATTATAAAAAGTTTAATCGACTAGATAAACACATTCATATATATATATATATATATATATATATATATATATATATATATATACACACGCGTGTAGATAATTATACATGAATGTGTTATCTAGTCGATTAAACTTTTTTAGAGATCAGTTTGACATTAATTGACGTTAATTGATCATACATAATATTACCTTGAGTTTAAATGATCAACTATTATTTTCACAAGTGTTCATGTTATTTTTGTAGAACATTGTAAAATTGATACAAAGTTGATTTGTCGCAATTGCTAAATTAGAGTTTAACATATACAAATAATGTTGTTGAGTAAAATTTTATTCTCTCGGATTTAAACGAAAGAGATTTTAACTCAAAAATTATTTGCATATATTAAACTCTTTCTATTTAGCGACATGTGGAGCACTAGAGAAATTTATATTTTGCAGTATTTGTTAGTAATAACAATATGATTTATTAAATTAAAAAGATTGTTAATGTTTAAAAAATTTTATCAACTAGTTAATGTATTTATGTGTAATTAGTTGCATAATTAATCTATTTAATATATAACTGTTTTAAGACAAGAAAGTCGATTGTTTTATGTAATTACGCAAATAAGCGCCAGATTTTTTATTTTAATGACTTATTAATTTTGTAAAAAATGAGGTAACATCGAGTAGTGAGGTAACATCAGCTCACACAAAGCAAACTTTTGCTAAGAGTCAAAAACATTTATAAGGTAGAATAAAAGATGGAAAAACTGGAGATTTTATGTTCTGGGAAAAATAATTGGTGTAAAAAAATTTTTTTATATGGAATTGATTTATTAGATAAAATCAATATTAATCGTAAAAGAGTAAGCTTCGCGTAAGGAGTAAATTAAGAAATAAAAATAATTTATCTCGCTTACGCCTACTCTACGCCTTACGCCGGGCTTACTTCACGTATTGTAGACGACCCTTAAAGCGCTGTAAATTATCGCTGGTTGGAAAATTTTATTACGAAATAACATTGGATGGAATAATTACTGTTGACGATCAGATATTGTCGTAAATTTAATAAGACAGATATGTAAATTGCAGTAATTTCCACGATGCATGAAGTTTTTAAATCGAATACAAATGGACATCTTAAACCTGTTGAAGATGAATACATCAATATTTTAATGCCATTAATAAATTTCTATCAGTGTTTTTTAATTAATTCTTTTTATGCAGAAAATATACCGTGCGTTTGTGTAATTGCGTTAACTTAAGTTTTTCATTGCTTCTCATCATTTTAAAATTGTTTTTTAGGAACTGCAATAGATCCTACGGAAAATGATACAAAAATTAATTTTTTAAATTGTATATATTTTTCTTATTGTTGAAGATTTATGTTTCATTAGCAGTTTTGTTCCATCTACATTACACAAATTAATTCCGATAGGCATCTACATAACAGTGTGCATGTGATAGAAGAAGAAGGATTAGTCATTTTATTGTTAATATTTGGATGTTCTTTTGCTTCATCATTTTTTCTTTATTTCATCATATAATATGTATTAGGAACAAAGTGGTGCGGTAATGGGGATGTTGCACGTGACGCAAACGATCTTGGTCGTTTCAACAAAACAGACGCTTGTTGCCGAGCGCATGATAATTGCAAAAATAATATCGTGGCTGGCAAAACGCTGCTCAATCTCCAAAACGACGCTTGTTTCACAAGGTAATTGAACGAGCAAGATAATGCAAGCGGGATAATAATCCTCAACATTTGTCGTATTCGTATCGTTGAACTTTTCTTATCATAACATTTGCAAGAAATCCTGCAGTACTTGCATTGCAGTACTTTCATCAAACATAAATTTCACGTGACAAATGCAAAATAAATCTGATACAAGTTTTGTTATCGAATTGTGTACGTGTTTATACACATTAGCCTTTTGCGAAATAAAGCCATTTGGCTCGTGTTGTTTTTATTAATAATTTTTAATCAATTTCTTTATAACTAACTGTACGTTTGTAGTTCATTATAAACGTCATTTACAGTTACATTTTTTTTTAATAGGTCCGCTTGTGTTTGTGACGATCAATTCTACAATTGCTTGAAAAATGCGAAAAACATGCTCGCCGACGGCATTGGAATGACATACTTTAATGGGCTGCAACCACAATGTTTCCGATGTGTATGCCCAGAAAATTGCGAGTAAGACACATTAAAAATATAATTACAATTATTATCTGTTTGATTAATTTTTAATTAAGTATCTCGAATTTAAAGAAATGAGTAAGTTTATATGCAATGAAAAAAATCTTGTCTGATATATTATATAAAATTTACTTCGATTGTTTTAACGTATTAGATATCTTATAAATCAAAATTTCGGCTAAACTTGATTGAAATACAATTTCAGCCGTGAAAACAGCAGTTCGGAGTGTAAGGACCACTGCACGAAGTATGAGTGGGTCGACAGTAAACATTTTTAAATATAAGTTGATTCAACAATCATAATGGCAGATTTATAAGTTTGGTTTGGAAACAAAGAAAGATTCTGTTAATTTCGCATTTCAATTTACGGCTCCTGAAATACTCGCTGCGGTCATGTGGAGTCGTAACGTCAAAGGCGAGAAATGTCACGTAAGAATTCTTACGTGACATTCTTAAATAAAAAGATAAATAAAAAGATTTCAATGAAAAAACACTTCAAATCACTTTAGCACACTTATAATTATTATTGTCCAAAAACTATCCTTTTCCTTTGGGTAATAAACAACAAAATGAATATGATACGATACACACACGCACATGGGCACAACATATTATTCACACATATTCCTCTAATTAAAAAATTAAACTAAGATAATTAAAATTTAGTAACACTACTTAGAATAATTATCAATACTCATTACATAATACTAAATACTCATTACATAATATCGTTTTTTTATTCCATTATATGTATACTACATATTATTTTCTCTTTACTTGATGATCATTCAGTTATTTCTACGTAGAATTTATATGTTATCGTATTATAATTCTTTTTGCCCAAGAATGTGGAATTGTCATTCAATAAATTTCGATCACATTTTTCAGTGGCACACCTCTTTTAATTACGTGCGAAATTGTTTTTGGGACCATACTAAAAATAAAAAACAATAAGAAAACAAGAAATAGAGGATCATGATAGGACGGATTAAATATTTTATCTTTCCAACTTACGTGATGCAATCGATAATCGGACAGACAGATAAGCAAAGCGTACACCCAGTGCAATCATCCGTCACTCTTGGGATATGGGTATCGGGATCAAAAGTGATCGCTTGATATCCGGAATCCGCGCAAGTCATATAGCACTTGCCGCAATTTATACACATGTCCTGAAAAAGGATGGCAAGTAAATGTAAGATTGCGTTTTGTATATATAACAATAAGTAAAATAAATCAAGAGATTGAAATATCATTTAATATACATCGTCGATCAAGGCGACCACTTGTTTCTTATTATCCAATTCTTTGTAGGTGCTGATATGAGGTAGCGCTTTGCCAATCATACTCTTAACAGTAGGTATCGGCGCGATCGGTCCTGGAGCCGGTCGCATCAATTTGACAACCTCGTTCAATGGATTCGAGTGCGCTTTCAACTCGGTTATCTTCTGCTCGCGTAGCTTTTGATACTCGCCGAAATACGGTACATTCTGCAGAAGTGTCTTTTAATTATCTGTTTATTTACATTGTTGAAATATTAATTGGTAATTCTTACTTTGCCAAGGGCGTGTTGCAAGGAAACAGGCTTGCCCTTTTGGTGTTTGAACGTCGGTGGACTCTGGCCATCCCAATCCTTTACTTGCCCCAAGCTCTTTAGATATAATAACGCTTTCAAGCCGGTCACATAATCGTCTATCAGTGTAAAGTCTTGATTCTGAATGGCGCTACAGATCTTTTAAAAAGTACTCGGTCAGTTTTTTATTTGATAATGTTATAAAATCAATATAATTAATAAAGTATAAATTTAAATTTTGTTACAAAATAATGATGTAATTTTTCTAGATAACACTTCTTGAGTGGAAAATATGAAATAAGAGAAGGATAATAAAGTCTCTCTCTCTCTCAGTACAAAGAGAGGAAATGATTAGAAATAATGTTAGGAAATTCGATAATACCTGGACAACTGATGCACCGCAATGCAAGAACTGTAGGGCGACGTCAGCTGAATCGACACCGCCGGTGCCGAGTATTGGAAATCCCGGAAGATGCTTTGAGATCATCGAGATAGCTCTCAAGGCTTGGGGTCTGGTGGCATTTCCTGATACTCCTCCATATGTTGTGGACTTGTTGAGACCAACCGCCGGCCATGGAGTCGCATCGGCGTGCAATCCCATTAATCCTGATACCGTGTTAATGGCGGTGACGCCATCAGCCTTACCTGTCATAAGCAACAATTATTTGTTAATTAAATATATGTTAATATATTAAATTCTTTGACATACTTGATAAAAATTTAATCAGCTTCAGAATTTAGTAAGCGCTTAAGAAGTTGCTTTGAATATTATGGTATATTCTTAATAAGAAAATATTTAAATTATAGACAATTAAGACATGTAATTATTCAGCATTGTGATTTGTGTTGTCATTTTACACATTCTACATCGCGTTAATAATTTTAGTTACCTTCGTAAGCTGCCTTGGCGATGGAAAGGATGTCAGTGATGTTAGGTGTCAATTTTATGAAAAACGGTATCTTGACAGATTCACGAACCCATCTGGAGATATTTCTAACCAGTTCAGGATCCTGAAATCAATTTCATTTTTTTCCAATCTAATTGATTTGAGTTATAAGAAAAAAGACAAAAAATAAACATAAACCTGTCCACAGGCCAGACCCATTCCGGATTCGCCCATACCATGCGGGCAGGATAGATTTAATTCCAAGCCATCAGAACCAGCTGCTTCCGCTTTTCTCGCCAATTCCGTCCAGTCAGCTCTGTTATATGTGCACATGATACTCGCAATGATAATCTATACACAAATAAAAATATATGATAAAATGTAACAAATAGAACAATCATTTATATAGCAATTTTAATACATAATTATTTTAATTTTATTCATACATTTAATTTATACATATGTGAACTCTACTATGCAACACAAGCAAAATATATACTTTCGTAGGAAAATCTCGTTTCAGTTCAGTAATACTGCCACACCAATAATCAGCAGTTTTCTCGGATATCAATTCGATGTTCAGGAAGCTACCCTGCTCGGGTCCATAATGATGACGAGATGTAGTACCTTTGACAATGCGCGGCGATACATTGGTGACAAGATCCTATGACAACATGGTATTAACAACATGGATTTGGGAGTGAAATATTATGTCATTTGTGATTTGACGATCAGTTCTTAAATGAAATACCTTGTCCAAGGAAAAGGTTTTCGTGATAGCAAAAGCCCAGCCGGCTTCAAAAGCTCGCCGGATCATCGCACTGGAGGTGCAAGGTGGCGCGGAAGCAAGACCGAAAGGATTCTCGAATTTCATTCCGCACATCTCAACACTGAGGTCAACATCATCAACGGCAGTATGGAACTTTGGTAATTGCGGGGTTTCTGGTACCGTCGAACCGCACAATTCCTAGGCAAAAATCAAGATATTAAAAAAGTCGAAATAACAGAAGTTACTTTATCCATTCTGGAAAATAAAAAATATAAATTTATATGAATACAATTTTACTTTGTGCATTCTATAAATTCGTTTAACAAAAATAGGAACAAATTTGCTTTTATTAATTATCAAAATTGATATTATATTATATTATTATATTAACTTTTACCATTATATTATTATTAATTTAAATTATTAAATTATTAAATTTATTCAAAATATATAATATTTTACCCTAAAGATATCTCATATATGCTTTCATAATATTCTGCAAAGAATTGATGATCTTGTTAGCAATAATTAATGGAAATATTATACTAGTTATACAAACACACCTGTATATATTTGTGAATGTACCATGCAGCTATCTTTCCATCATTCACGGATTCCACGGTCGTCTGCGCAACACCTGCAAGGTCACCTCCGCAGAATACACCTGGTACCGAAGTCATCATTGTGGTCTCATTTACTTCCGGCAGGTTAGTCCATCTGTTTATTTTAACTGGTGCCATGGCATACTGCACTGTTTTTGCAGTGAAAATAATTTTCCTTAATTTTTCTTGTTTCTATTTTACTTGTTTTTTTCTTCTTTTATTTTCATTAAATTCATATATATACAATATTTTACGAAAATATATATTCATATATGTATTAATTTAGATTTTTATAATAAGAAATATTTTATAACATATTATTTCGATAAAAAAAGAGATTCTTCAGGCTTCCATGAAAATGAAAACTAATTAATCAAATAATTAATTTTTTTAGAATTCTGAATAATTTTATATCGTCTATATTTCTATTTTGCTTCCATTGTTTTTATTTATTTGCATATTAATTTTTAAAATATTTTTATCGTACCATGTTGTAATTTATAATTTTGCATGTACCGAAATAATATTATTCTCACCAGCAGAGTCATATAGTCCTGAACCAAAAGCTGAAATCACGAAAGCTGCCTTCAAAACGACCTTTTGTTCTTCATCTTCTATCCATTCGCCATTCTCATTCTGTTCGGTTCTGCAAAATTCGATCGCAGTGATCCTCTGATTGCGAAGAATGACTCGTTTCGGTGATTGGAAAGGTATGAATTCGCACTTTTCTTCCTTCGCCAAATCCATCTAAAAACAATTTTAGAATTTTGTTTTAATTCTAAATATTTAAACTTATAAAAACATTTCCATTTTTTATATTAAAAGTTTTTTCTTTTCTTCCAGTTTAGAATGATTGGAGTTTAAATAGCAACATAAGATATTTTGCAAATAAGGTGGACAATTACCTCTTCTGGAACAGCCCGTATATTAGTGAAGCCTTTTCGGAAAACAACGAAAACTCTTCTAGCACCACATCGCAGAGCAGAAGTGGCGCAGTCGAAAGCGGTGTCTCCTGCACCGAGAACAATCACGTTACCCCAAAGAGATGGAAGTTCCTGGTTACTCTTGCAAGCACACATTCCTGGTTTGCTGCCTTTTGCGACAACGGGCAGAAAATTTTTTGAGGTGAAGAAGCCCATTTCCGGCGTCAGATTTTCGAAGATTGGTATACTTTTCGGTTCGGGTAATCCGATACCTAAAAAAATCGCTTTGTATCCAGTGTCTTGAAGACCCTAAAACATTTCCAAATTTATTCGCAATGTTAAAATTAATTACACAGACTTTTGTAGGATTCTTCCAGTTTCTTTTAAAATTCGGTATTAGAGAATAATAACAAAAGTTTAAAAATATAACAAATTTTTATTTCAAAGGTGGAACAAATTAATCAATTTTTTTTTGTTTTTCAACAAATTTTACCTGTATTGTCAAATCATTTTCAGATAGTGATCTTCCCAATTCGATCTTCACCCCTAAATCCCTGACGAGATCCACTTCAAAACTAACAACATCATACGGAAGTCTATATTGCGGTATTTCGGAAGAACTTAATCCGCCGACATACTTTTCTCTTTCGAAGATTGTAATATCATCATAACCGAGTCGAGCAAGAAATGTCGCGCACGAGAGAGATGCTGGTCCACAACCAAGCAGAGCAATTTTCGTGCTTGCATGAGATACTGTTTGATTAGGTATTCTGGTCTGAGGAATATTCATCAGTTTAAAAATCTGAAATAAAGATTAGCACAAATAAGCTAAAAGTTAAATGCTTATCTTTTAACCATATCGAAACTAAATTATATTGAAATATCTTATTATTATTTTAAAAATTAAAGAAATACTAAGAAAGATATTTGAAGAAACATATCATGATGTAAGAAGATATCCTTGAGCATAATGACGGCACAGAACAATAAAACAACGAGTAGATTTATTACCCCAAATAGCTATATATTGTATATATTGTTTTTTACAATTTGGAACAAATTTTTAATCAGTTAAAGAGCAGCCACCATGTTTTGGACGACTGCACATTCTCGGGAATGACAACGTATTTTCTTACATCATAACATATATAATAGAATCGTTTTGAATTTAGATGTTGTAAGTTATTTTTATCTGTATTTTCTATTACAAGTTAAATATCTTTAATTAATGTTGCCTACATCCACTGCAAATTGTTGAAGCCCGCCAATGTTAATAGGTCCTTCTTCGGTCGCATAAAGATTACATCCGCCCACGCAAAGGTCGCTAGTTGGACAAACCATACCACAAGTAAGGCCGAGAGGGTTATCGGACAAAATTGCCTTAGCTGCACCATAGTAATTCTTATTAGAGATCGAAGTGATGAAGGATTTGATGTCCAGTTGTGTGGGACAGGATTTTTGACAAGGTGCATCGACACATTTTAAACAACGTGCCGCTTCCTTTAAAGCTCCTCGTTCGCTCAAGGTAGTGTGCTTGATGTCATCAAAGTTTTTTGTCAGAGACATACAACTCTGAAGAAACAAAAAAATTAACAGACGATTCTTACGAATTAATAGAACATGTAAGTGTAGTTTAAATGCAAATTGAAAATTAAATTCTAGAATAAAAAAATATAAATGTATCATATGGAATATAAATTGTCAAAAATTTAGAATTACTATTCCTATTTTCTTCAAGAATTGTTATGGAAAATTAGGTTAGATTCTTTGATATTTATGAAAAATCAATTGCTATACACTAATTTTGAAGTTGTATAGAATGTAAAAAATAAGGAATATATATAGAATTACAATATAAAATGTAATAAAAACATTACTTTAACACGTTCGTCGCCCACCGTGATTCGGTTGAGTTTCTCGCGGGGCCCAAATCCGACTGTCGGTGCGCCAGAATAAAGCATCACCCATATCTGGGTGACGGGGCTCCCACGGAAGTATACCCGTTACCCAAATATGACGTGGCGACAAATGTGTTAATAAGCAGAATGAGAATCCAGAATTTTGTAATTTACAAGAATTAGATTCAAAAGAATTCAACATAAGTGTGCGTAATCTTATCGATTGTTTATTGTTTTGCAGGTGGAATATTTCCCTCAGACATCTCGTAATACCTGATAATATAATCCCACATGCTAGTAGTGTTTATATCGATATTATTAATTGAAATGTATTTTTACACAAGCACTATTTCTAAAAAATTTTAAGAACTAATATTGGTAAAATGGATATGGATATTTAAACAACTTACATTACATTTCTCATGGATATTTCTTTTCCAATGCTGCTTGTTCTGTTTGGTGCGCGCCGATGGCATGAAATTTGCATGAATTTTGGACTTTGAATTGATGTTTAATATATTCTAAAATGTGTAATTCGTTGTTAATCAATTGAGAAAGCAAAATCATTGTAGTTCTTAAAAACAAATTATTATAATTCTTATTAACGTAAATAACATTTTAAAAAATATTAAAAGATAAATTGAAAGACTTCCTATCTTGGAAATGCAGAAAAATGTACATTATTTAGAGCCTCAATAGCTTCAATTAGCTTGCTCAACTTTGCAAGATTCATGGAAGATCTTTATAAGTATTCTTTAAATCTTTAAAAGATAGAAAAATTAAAAAATGAACAGGAAGAATTGCTACAAAGTGTAATAAAAATTTACTAGACAAAAATATAATTTAAAAATGTCTTACATACTAAAATAACTACACTAAAAATTACAAACCCAAACATAAATACAAAAATGTAGTTACAAAAGAAATATCAAAATTAAATAATTTATCTTATGAAAAAAAAGAAGACGTTTTAAAGATGAGTTTCAAGAACTCGAAAAAAACAGTAAGTTTCCAAATCACATCCTAATTATTTGAATTTATAAACAATTCTCTCCAATATCTCTAAGAAATCACTTCTTTACATTAAGCTGAGTCTACACAGACTTCGTGTCTGCGCAGATATCAGCACAGACAAAAGTCTGTACTTTTCGCCCGTGTGGACGTGGCAAAGGCACAGACTTCGTGTCTGCGCGGATGTCCGACATTCATCCATGAGTCTGTGTCGTGTAGCCAGCTTTACATGTCAAAAATTCACTCACTTCGATATCCGGCACATCCTTGCTCAACATTGGTAATGCCATTTTTCAAGGCTTGTAAATAGCTCGTGACTCAATGCAGGCTTGTGTAGCGGATTGGCAACCGAGAAACTGGTATAATGAGCGAGAAGCGGACTACGAAGTGACAGGTAACTGAAACAACTCGCCTCGAGTTTGCCTGCTGTATAGAGAACAAGGGGACGGGATCACGACGATTTACTTGGGCATTTGTGCCTGTACCAAGTACTGAACTCCGATATGTGCTTTATCGTTACTGTGACGTTTACTTTGTGACGCAACACCACGTCGATGTTATTATCTTATCAGCAGTTAGATCTTCAGTTTATCTCAGCTCTTATTTTATTTCCACATAACACTGCATTTAAGTATATAAGATGTAGCAATAAAACTGTTGTTACACGTGAAAAAAATCCAAATTCATTTATGTATAAATAATTTTGCTGCGTGCCAGCAGAAAAATTAGTTTAATAAACGCTTTGTACTGCACTTTCAATTTTGTAATTGTAAGATTTTTCTATTTAACTATACATATACGTTTCTCCAACATGTTAAGTAGTTACCATTTTTCCAACATATTTTTAATATAATTATTAATTAATATAATTATAAAGAACGCTTATTAAACATGTTGGAAAAATAAGCTAAGTATTATTCAACAAAAAATTAATGCAAAGCGTTCAGTAATTGCTTTTTCTGTTGAATGCAGCATTACTACATTTGTGTTTATAATATAATAGTTACAAAGAAAAAATATTTTAAAGACAAGTATTAAATTGAATTTTCTAAAACTGTGTATAGATTAATGAGTAGCTTAACTGTATTCATCTTCAATTGTTGTAAGTTTTGTAGTTTCTACAAAGATACTCTTAACAAAAAAATTTTTTTTCAGTTTCTTGAGGATTTAAAGACCGGTATGGTTAATTGACACTGTGTTATTAAACTGTCAACGTTTGCTGTCACAATTTTGCACAGTGAACTACTATGAGAAAATGCTGTTTGCTTTACGTCGTCACTCCATAGAACTGCACAGAGGGAATAGGCAATAGTCTGGCTCGATCAATTATTCCTATGTAGATTATATGTCGAGCCCTTTCGTAATTGAACATAATAGAGAGTCTGATAAGCCACGCGGCTTGTAAATAACACGCCGATATGGTGAAAACGGAATGACTCGTTTGATTACAAGCCAGCGCCATATAATGCTGTAATTTCTTGGAGAATCTACAGAATTTCTCTCTAATTAGAAGAACCTATCTAGCATTTAGCATTTCAATTTGAGTTACTCAAACGGAAGGAAGCATTTGGATGCCAAGGTACATTGTACTTCTATAAATCATTAAGCGATAGGAGATAGCTACAGCTTTACAGGTGATTCTCACATCTCTCTCTTCGATATGAAATAGTGCTGTTACATACAAATTACAAGTATTTTATTTGCATATTTTGCTTCTAATTGATATTTATAACTTATATAATTTTGTAATTTAAGTGCAAGATTATTATCTGTGAAATTCCTGTCTCAAATTGTTTAATTAAATTACTTAAAATTGAATTGAAGAAATAGTGAGAAATTGTGTGCCTCGTAAAAAAGATGCAAGCAAGAAAAAATCAGACGACTCTGTCTTCATACAATATTTTCACCGAATTAAACTTGAGGTATTTATGACGTTCGATTCTCCATTCAATTAGAAACAAAGGAGCGAAGGAGAACAAAGAATGATTGCACCGAATTTTCATCTGAGAGTGAGTCTAACAATCATCTACTTCCTGGGCACATGGCCACCAATTACGGGCAAATTCCGGTTAGTGTATCTGCTTTACACCGCTTGTAGTTTCACTTTCATTCTGGGTATCTTGCTCGCTGCCGAAATAGCAAATGTTCTCGCGAACTGGGGAGATATGACGAAACTCGTTGCGGTTGCAACCTTATTAATGACGAATTCCACCCACGCTTCAAAGGTAATTACAATTATCTTTGCTTGTGTATTTCTGATAACATTTTAAAATTAATTCGATATGAGAACAATATAGCAATCATAATATACGCAATAAGTATCATAATGCGCACATTTTGATATAATTTTATACTCAAAATTGATCTTAAAAATTGAATATTATACAATTTTATTATATTTATGATTTATCTTCTTTTAAACTGCTGATGATCTTAAAAATTGAATATTATACAATTTTATTATATTTATGATTTATCTTCTTTTAAACTGCTGATGATTCCGATACAGACGATACAATTTTTGTACATATTTTTTGTATTATTTTTATAGAAAGAACATAATTTCTTATTTAGATAAAAATTAATGAAACGACAATGCAATTTTCTTTTATTTTATCCATTACAATCTATTATCTATCTATTATCTATTAAATTAATTTTGCTAATTATAAAAATGATATTTTATTTGTATATGTAGTTTGAAATACTTTTTTCGTATCTTTTCGTCGTATTTATTAGTTATTAAACAATAATATGAATATATCAGATGTTTTCAATTTAAAAGAAAATAAATCTATTTTCTCAGCCGATTTTAAGTCGAGATCTAGTACCAAATGTAGAAGGTTAGCAAGGTGCGATGGTGGTGTAATGGTTAGCATAGTTGCCTTCCAAGCAGTTGATCCGGGTTCGATTCCCGGCCATCGCACAATTTAATTTTTTCTTTTATCGTGATATCTTATCATTTAGATAAGACCTCTGAAGTATAATAATGATAAATCCTTCTCTAAAAATTAAATATTTTTTTTTTTAATTATATCGATATAAATTATCTGTTTTTGATAATTCAATTACACAGATTCTTTCAACAGATTTTAAAGCCTGTAAAAAGAAATGTGAAAATATTAATATTTTCAGGTGGTCGTTCTTCTTCGCTGTAGAGCGCGGATCCAGACGCTCCTGGATACAGCCAACAGTCCAGCATTCAGTCGCTATGACAAGAAGCATAAAGATCTACTCATAAGCTATGCATGGAAAGGTATTTTCCATCACGCGGTTTATCAGAGCTTTGGCGGAATGGCGGTGTTTTGTTGGGGTTTTACTCCAGTCGCCGATCTGGTCGCTGGTCGTTCACGCCAGCTGCCTGTGGAAGGATGGTATCCTTACAACACGACGGCGACGCCGGCCTTCGAGATCACTGCAGCGCATCAAGGCATCGCTATCATAATCGCTTGCTTTCACAACGTTGCGATGGATACGCTGATGACGGGTTTGATCACGGTTGCTTGTTCCCAGCTGGCCATCCTGGAACGTAACATCATCTCGATTGATAATAAGGAAAGCATCCGTAAGTTGCAGAATGATGAGGGCAAGTCACTTGCGGTTAAAGGGAAAGCCTTGTCTTATCAACTACTCAAGCGATGCGCTGTGCACAACAATATGATATGTCAGTAAGTTGAGATGTTTGAAAAGAGATGGTTGCAGAATGATAATTATGATAAAGCATTGTCATAATTTTATAAAATTGGAATTTTAGGAAATGTTATGAATTTAAATTCTCTTAATTAAATTATAGATCGATAAAGAAATTGATATATAAAATTAATTATTTGTTTATGTTTTAGCTCTGTTTGCGATTAACTGACTGCATTGATTTGCAGTTTCACGAGCGAGATCCAGGACATCTTTGGTACCGTCATTTTTTTCCAATTCCTCTCGAACTGCATGATTATTTGCTTGATCGCCTTCAATGTGTCGCAGGTAAATCTTGTTTCGACTAATTTATGATAGATTCTTACGTGATCGGTTGCATTGCAGATGAAAGTTTATATCCCGGCGGTGTTGATCGGTATGCTGACATATATGTGCTGCATGACGTATCAGATATTTATCTTCTGCTGGCATGGTAATGAATTACATTTGCATGTGAGTACTTACATCAATATTTTCGTATGTAGATATGTAAGAAAGATACACGATTTTAGAGTATGCGTCTAGTCACGGCCGCGTACTTGAGTAACTGGTTCTCCAACACTGAAAAATTCAAACGCGGCCTTCAAATCTTGATGATAAGGGCTCATCGTCCGCTCACTTTAAGCGCTGGCAAAGTCATGTTATTATCTTTAGATACTTTCATGCAGGTTCGTTAACATTCCTATCGTTTTTGTTAAAATAAAATTTATTCGCACCCGCTAAAGTTTTGGATTGTTTATTCTTATTATTATTATATTATTTGTAGTTAAAGCCACATTGCATTTAATTTTTAGTTATGCAAATCAAAAGCTATGATCTTGATATTGAAATAATTCGTTTATCTTTTTTCGGAATTGATCTTAAATAATCTATAATTTAATCTAAATCAGTGGTGCTTATAAAACTAAACTGTTTTAAATTTCAAAGAAAAACGTTTGAACGAAGCTAATAGTTTCTGTGTATTTCAGATAATGCGGATGTCCTATTCGATTTTTACAGTACTTCAAGGTTCGGCTTAACAAATTCGTCGGAATTACATTGGATTTTGTAGTAACATCTACTCTTTTCTATATATTTTTTTTTAAACTACAAAGAGTAGCAAGTTAATTATAACTATTTATTCAGCGACGCATCGTACGTGTCAAGTATATATATGACTTTGTATATAAAAATATTTTTTATGATTGTGTCTCTCTGATAATAAATTTATTCGAGAAACTTTCGTTTTTTCGAAAAGAACATTTTTTAACATAACATCTCTCTATCTACGATTGGATACGATTGGATACGTTGTTAAACGGTACAAATATAACTTCGAGGATTGTGTTCCTAGGATTGTCCATTACATCATTATCTTTTCATTGTCTACTTTTACTATAAGTTTACCGTTAATTAATACCATAGAATGTTTTCTTTAAAGAACAGCGAGTTAATTAATTTCAAATGTTTCAGTTTTATTCAACAATGTATCATTATAAAAGTATATATAAATTTTTTGCATATAAAAATATTCTTTATGACTTTACATGTAGCAGGAAAAAAGGGATTAATAATTATTAGCATTCATTAATCATACGATACATCACTCATTTGTCGTTGGATATTACAATATAAAGATATATAATATACAAATATATTTATTTGTATATTATAATGTTTTTAAGAAATTAAGTAGCTTAAACTTTTTCAGTTGATTATAGCACTTCCACCATCACAGCGATACCTTGACCACCGCCAATGCAAGCCGAACCGATACCGAATTTTCCAGCCTTTCGCCTCCTGCAAAAAAGAATACACATAAATCAGCATATTGATAAAAACGTGTTTATGATGTTAAAAGGTACGTTACCTAAGTTCGTGTACCAGGTGAGCAGTGATTCTACTACCGGAAGCGGCCAATGGATGTCCTACAGCAATAGCACCACCATTTACGTTCAGTTTATTCAGATCCAGGTTGAGATCCTTTGCACACGCCAAAGTCTGAGCTCCAAACGCTTCGTTGATCTACCAGAAATCACATGGTGCATAAATAAATTCAAATGTAAATTCATTTTTAATTAATTCTCATATTATAATAATTAGTTTTACATTATGTTATATATATTATATATATATATATATATATATATATATATATATATATATATATATATATATATATGTATATATAAAGATGCCACTTGATACTTTTACATAAATTGAAATTTTACCTCGACAAGTTCTATGTCATCGATTGTCTTGCCCACAACTTTAAGTAAGTTTTTAATTGCTGGTGCGGGGCCAATCCCCATTATACTCGGATCCACACCAACAACGCTGTAACCCACCAAACGTGCCAATGGTTTCAAGCCTTCAGTTTTAACAGCTTCCTCGCTAGCTAAAATAACAGCGCTTGCTCCGTCACAAATGCCCTGAAAAATGAGAAGAGAATTGAATCAATTAAATCTGAAAGGACTGTAAAGGTTGATATACGTACAAAAGCTTTTTTATGAAACAAAAAAATAGTTCGTACCGATGCAGAACCAGCTGTGACTAATCCATCTTTCTGGAAAACTGGTTTCAGTTTGGCAAGGGTTTCTAGCGTTGTTTGTATACGTGGATGTTCGTCTACGCTGACAGATGTATCCTGCTTCTTAATTTTTACTTGCACAGGTGCTATTTCTTCTTTAAAACGACCCTGATCGTTGGCTGTAATAAGTTATTTTTTAGGATAGTAGACGCTCAAACTCTAAAATTCCAATTTACTTAGAAAACTTAAATTAGAAAACTTAATTTAATAAACTAACAATTCCGTATTCTATTTATAGTAAATAATAGATATAATTTCATATTATGTAGGATTTTATTCATATCTACCAGCTTTCCAACGTTGCTGACTATTCAAGGCAAATTGGTCAACCTCCTCTCTTTTTAAGTTGTACTGAGCACCGAGTTTCTCCGCAGTTAGACCCATCGGCAAATTGCAATAGGTGTCGAGTAATCCAAGCCATAGTGAGTCTTCGAATTCATACTTCTGTCCCAAAGCAGTGCCAAAACGAACGTTTCTCACAACAAAAGGAGCTTGGCTCATATTCTCCGCACCACCCGTCAAAACGATCTTTGAATCTCCTATTAGAATGTTCTAAAATAAAAAATATATATGCTGTAGTAATACTAATCACTTTTTTTAAATTTCTACACTGACTTATTAAAATTAATAATAATAGCTGTAATATCTGTTTTACACTTTTAAAAAATTATAGTATATTCTTAAAATACATATATTTCATCAGTAATATTTACTGGAACAACAGTATTCTTAAATTTAATCTTATGATCTAAATTAATTAATTTTTAGAAAGCTATGGAATTCTTGATCAACCTGAGCCCCGCTGACAATTGCTTGAAATCCAGAACCACATAATCTATTTACGCTGAGTGCTGGTTTTTGTAATGGGATTCCTGATTTTAACAAAATATGCCTTGCCAAGAAGGCACCATCGGAGGACGAGTTCTATAAAGATATAGCAAATTAGAAGTACGTCGGTTTAATCATAAGAATCATACTGCTCACAATTATTGATTATAAATCCTTACCGTTAAAACATGTCCAAATACAACGCTGTCAATCTTCTCCGGTTTTAGACCTGCTGCCTGCATTGCAGCAGTTGATGCAACAACTGCTAAATCGGTTGCACTTTTATTTACAAACATACCTCCCATTGTGCCAAATGGGGTATGCTTTGCAGCAACAATGAAAATACCTACTATGACAGAACATTTCAAGAAATTAGAATGTAAACAGTAATTTATTTTATTTTCTTATCTCCTATCTTGAATTTGAACTTCCACTATTAGTTTTAAGTAAAAGTTATTTAATATGTAAGAGAACATGATACATAGATTACAATACATGGATTATAATTAAGTTATCTTAATTGTATGTACCGTAAAACATTTGATAAGCTTGTAAAAAGAAAATGACCATTATTTTTAAATTTTTACTGGTTTTACAATTAATAGGTCTATGCAACTCTGACGACACAGTATCGTCATCGTTACATTATCGACTCTCAACTATCATTAAGAGTTACAGAATAGATCTATAAAGCGATCTATGCTGTGTAATCTGCTTAATCGACAATTCAATTGACAAAATCATTTGAAGGAAAATTTCAACTATATAATTCGTCGTCCAATATTTTCTTCTGTACATTAAACAATAAAAAATTAATAATTCTGTGCGTTTTTCTTAACGAAATGGTGCAAAAATTAGCCAACAAAGTAAATCATCGATTAAATTATTCAGACTTTGATCGAACTCGTTTTTACCGTAACAAGCGTTACAGACAGATTTGTTTTTAAAGAATTTTTTTCTTACGAATCTCGATTATCTCGCGATGCACATCGTATCAACAATGCAACTTCGATCGAGAATTCAGATGGGATAAAAATTGTACCTTTTGTTAAAGCCGACATCGTGACGAATCACTTCAGGTTACTTATTAGAACTGTTACAAATAAATTTTAATGAAGACTTGATAATATCCACTGATAATATCCACTCGAGGCTCAAAGTCCACCGATGTGGAAAGCGTTGAGTGTTCAATCCATGTTTACCGAAACGTTTCTGCAGTATCATGGCGTTGGAAGAGGGGAGAATTAGTGGACCGGGACTATTTGATTTTTCTTGTTTCTCTTATCATTTCTTATCACATTGTACATCTTCATCGACTCGTATCTTGTGCAGATACATTTCATTCATTTTATGCAGTGTGCATCCAATAAGAAAAACGCAATCATGTATAAACATTATGTAATTTTTATATAAAAAAAAATTATTATTCTCAAAAACTAATTTTTAAATATTAAAATTATTTATTCTCAGCTGTGCATTTTTTCCTTTTCACGAGGTATTGTTATCTTGTGATGATAACTTACTAATTCAACAATAATTAAGTAACTGATACTTCCGTATTAACTTCGTAGTTACTCTTTTTATCTGTTACTACTGTGCTGATGTGATGAATGTATAAAATTTTAAAGATCCTGTTTTTCTAGTCGTGTCTTATAGCTAATCATCTATTTTCAACAGTTATTTTTACAGATTATCTTTTTTCCCCTCCAAGTAAGATGCTGGACCGACTCCACTTTTGCATATCTCTCGGAATGTGAAATTTTTTGTTAGATCGTACAATTTTTATTGTCAGAATGACAACAGGTGTATTTCGCTACAAGAAAATTTTCATTCATTATTCATGCAGTTTTTATTACAATTATCGAGCTTTAATTTATTCACGATAGGTACAGAGATTTGATTTGATTTGTCTTACGTTAAATCCATTTCGTTAATGCGCTCAGCTGTAATTGCAGGATTAATATAATGTGGGAAACATCACTTACCTGATAAAATAGTTTCTACAAGAAATATTTCGATCAGATATTTAATATTTTTACATTACATATTACAACACGTTATATCGATGTATACATATTTTATCATGCGACAATTCCTATCTCAGTCCAAGGTATACAATTTATCGGATGTAATTATAACATCACGTGATATTTACAATAGCTGTTAATTTCAGTGTTGCAGCAATCCTGTACAATCGTAGTCTCAACCATCCCCTTTTCAATGTAATAACTGATAGAAAATTATCAGCATGACTATTGTTGTATTGTGCTATCTTAATGGAAATCAGTTTGTAACGCGTGATTCTTACCGAGATTTCTGCAAACGTCTATTTAAAAGTATGTAGTTTTGAAATAGTTTTACTGATATTTTTTAAAAATAGTTATCGTGGTATAGCTATACGAAGATAGTGCTTGCATTGCAAGAAAGCGATTTTCAGTTTTGGCACATATTATACTTTATTTAAAAAAAAAAGAGAAGAAACCTTATATAGACTAGTATTTAAAAAAATTAACGAATTAAACACTGTGATGTTAATATTCTAATTTTCTCCACTTTGTGCAGTTATTATAAACAAGTATTTTAGAACATAAATTACTATACTACGGGGAACTTGCACCTATGGTGTTCGCGTGCATACAGACAATACTTATCAAACTCCGCGTGTCTTGATTCTAAAAAGAGGAGAAAAAGAAAAACAAAAAGCTGTAAAAATTTAGCAATACGATTTCCCTTACTTATTCTTATAACTTAAGAAGAGCGAAGAAACAACCCGTTTAACATTTATGCTAACATAGGAAGATAGTGAATTACATAACAACAACCAATTAACAGCTACTTATTAGTTAAAGATCTTCATTCTGCTTCATGATACTCGACGACACCGGATTGCTTGGCGCTTTCCACTCCCTGCAAAGAAACATCTCGTTTTGCATCTTCTACATATTTTCTCAAAGTATACACGTATAACATAATCTCTTGGTCAAGCTTTACTTACATCTTCGAAAAACGTATGCATCTCTTGCGCTGCTTCTGCCGACGAGAAAACTGCTCTCAGAACTCTCCTCACTGGAGGATCCAAGGCGAAATCAATTCCGCTCCAAATACACTCATTTCCTTCCACCTTTGTGATGATACAAGCATAATAAGTAAAAGATGTAACAATACATTAGCAAAGAGTTTCTTAATGAATAATAATTTCTTGTATATTCTTAATCTTCATCAAGACATTAAATTTCAGAAAAATAGAGAGAATAAAATACAAACATTCAAGTATATAAAATAAAATAGCTCAGAACTTGGCACGTCTTTCTTTTGTAAATTACTTATAAACCGTATATTTTCAATATTATTTTCAATATAAATATCTCACATCAGTTGTCGTGAGGGAAAAATTTTTTTACGTTATTAAGATTAGCAGAAGAAAAATGAATTTGCAGTATCTCATATATATATATATATATATATATTATTTATATAATTATTACCAGCATCACTGTATCTATGCTGATGATGGTGTTGCTCGCATACTCTTCCGAGTTGTCGAGCTTCAGAATAATTCTTTCCGCATAGATATCAGAATCGTAATGGATTGCCAGGGTTCCTAAGCCCACACTCTCCCATTTGTTGTCGTTAGGCCATCTCGTGAACACAGTGGCACGTTTCTCGATTATAGGAAGCATCTCTTGATCGTCCTCTTCGTCCTCTTCGTCATCCTCTTCTTCCACCTCTTGCTCCTCATCTACGTCGTTACCTTGATCGTGCTCTTCGGTGTCCTCCACTTCGCCGATGCATCTTTCACCTATGCAAATATTTCTTGCTCAAGATTACTCAAATTCGATTAGAGTTGCATGGATTTAATTGAAGCGTGTACACATCTCATTGAAAAGTATGTGATATGTATCTAACACTCATAGCAATCTTTACGAGTGTCGTGAGATATAAACTATCAAATAACATTACTTTGTTTTATTTCGAAAAACATACCCTCATTGTGTCTTGTTTTACATAAGTACGATAAAAGTCTCTTCAATTTAAATCCAAACACAATGTATGAACATTAATTAATCGATTATCCGCACATTTCACAGAAAAAATATATTTAACATCATGTAGATAAAGTAACGAGTAAAATCAACAGATTGTAGAAGCGTTTACAAGCGTTTACAAGTTAATAATCTCGTGAATTGATCATTAATACCTTCAGTAGTTTTCTTTTCACGCAATTTTTGTTGAATGTCATCGATATGTGCTTTAAACTGTCGAGCAAGGTCGGACGATTTAAATTTAACTGCTAACTGTTCGATACACGGTTCCTGCTCGGCGTAGTTCATGCCGGCCCACATCCAGGCTTGATTCGATGTGAGGAGCGGATGAAACTCCACGTCGAAAGTGATTAAGAAGTTGCAAACGACTTTGTGTACTTGTTCTCGGCGCAACAGCAACCGGTAACTGCCGTGACCTGCGTGATGCAAGATCTTCATTTCGCCGATGCCACGCTCCTTCCACTCTTTCATAGCGTTATCGTATCTGTACAATTTGGCTCTGTGACAGAACACTGTAAACAAATAAAAGGATAAAAGTAAAGCTTGGAGAACAGAGTTTAAAAATTAGAGAGCTTAAATAATCTCAACGACAATAGTGCAGTCTCTTCTTGATGAATTAAATCTGATCATCTCGTATTTACTTAATAAGCTAAAGCAATTTATGGAATAAGTAATGAATAAAGGAATGTCTTGTTGTAGGTCTTATTATGTTTGATTCGATGATAAATCAAACGATTTAATATTAAAAAATTTGATAAATATAAAATTCTTCAAGCAACTTTCTCCGTACGAAGTTGAAAGATTTCAAATAAAAACGAAAAGATTCAAAATAATAAGCGAAGATATGTAAAACTACCTTTCTCTTCATCTTCTTCGCCAGTTCGGACTTCGATGGCATCCGGTAAAGGTATAATAGGTTCAAATTGAGGATCGTGCTCCTGTTCATCTACTTCACCGTCATCCTCTTCATTATCCTCCTTTTGCACGGAATCTTCACGTGATTTGTTTTGAACCGCCGAGCTGCTTAGCGATGTAGCGGGTTTCGAGCCGAATACTGAAGATCCTGCACCAGCGAATGAAAAATTGGGATCTGAAAGAAACATCAATTCGAAATTAAACATATTGAAAAAATTTAATCCGCAATCGGATAGGAAAAATATTGTTGAAAATTACCGACAAATTATCACCAGAAAATTTTGGATAATTTAATTCGTTTGAATAGTAATAGTTTTTTTAACTGCATAATTTCATGACGTACCGACTTTGAAGGCTTCCGGTTGCGCTGCCGCCGCAGCAAGTACCGAGAACGAGATATCATTTGATGAAATGATTGGGGATGAGAAGAAATTGGAACTATCTTCGGTCTTCTGAGTGTTGTCCGACGGTTTCGTGTCGAAGACAGTTGACGTTGTGCCGAAAACATTCGTCCCTGTTGCCGTATTGAAGACATTCGTCGCGGTCGTCGTTGCCGTCGATCTGCCGAAGATGTTCGTCGTCGTCGGTGCCGTTGTTCTACCGAAGAGGTTGGTCGACGTCGTCGTCGTAGAGCTACCGAACGTCGTAGAGATACCGAATGTTATCTTAGAGAAAGGTGTAGAGTTAGCATCGAGCACCGAGTTGGAGGACTGATTGGATGTGATTGTTGACGTGGTGACTACGGTTGACGTTTTCGGATCGGAATTCGCTGTAGTGACAACAGCAGTGGTCGTTTTTGTGGATGAAGAAACGGAATTGTCATCACTGCTCTCACCAAAGGTCGAAGTTTTTGATGAGGCTTTCGAGGCGCCGCCAAATATACTCTTGTCGAAAGTAAAAGTAGGTTTGAATATGGATGCCTTCGATGCTGCTTGACCAAATATCGGCTGTTCGGCTGTATTAGTCACGTTAAAAGCAGTCTGCGTCGTTTGAACATTGGAAGGACTACAGATTTTGAGATTCTCAAGCGAGGCATTCGTCGCCGTCGTTGTCTTTTCCGCTACTTCGTTACTACCGAACTGAGGATTCATGCCAAAGGAAAACGTGATGGTTTTCTTATCGTTGAACAGTTTCAGATCGTCGGTACCAAAACTCATCATGGAGCTGTCGAAGTTGGTCGAAGGAGAAGCCGAAGACTTGAACGTCGCGAAAGAGAATCCATTTTTCACAGATGCAGATTGCGTCACGTTCTGAGTGGTCTCGCTGGTGCTCTCAGAAGGACCGCTCGACGATTTCGTGCCCACGCTCGAGATAACTTTCGATTGCGTTATCACTTTCCTTTCTTCAGGCTCGAGCTTGCATTTAGTCGAATCTTGCCCAATGATGTCTGGATATAGCACTATGCTCGGTTTCCTGCAGCCTCTGCAACCGGGACAGTCTTCCTTTTGCTTGTAAGCGTAAAAGTTCTCCGGTAGCTGTAACTTCAAGGCAGCCGCTTTTTCCTCCGCAGTAACTTTCGTCTCGTAAATAATCTCGATCTCCTTGACTGGTAAGCTGGTCGTCTTTGTTGGCGTTTTTGTCGTGAGTTCACCCACCTTCTCGTTGCCACTGCTGCTAATAGCGACAGTCGATGGTTTAATGTTTTTTCTGGCGTCGTCGATCACTCTTTTGAAATCAGCTGCGATCTCGGACGTCTTAAAACGGCAGGCGAACTGCATGTATTCAATCTCGCCCTCGCTGTAATCCGCAGTGACCCACAGCCATGTTTTCTCGTCCTTCGGTGTGAATTCTAGTTCATTGGACAGTATATGATTCAGACATAGCTTTAGTACATGGTCCCGACGCATAATCAGCCGTAATTTGCCAGTTTCTTTATGACATAGCAGCTTGATATCGCCCAATCCACGTTCCTTCCATTCCTTCACCGTGGTATCAAATCGAAACAGCTTCGCTCGATGACTGTAGAGCACTTCCTCGTCTTCCTCGCCAGTTTTCACCTCGATCTTGTCCGGCAATGGTATGATCGGCGAAAAGTGGACGTCTTCACTCTCCACCACTTCATCTTCACTGGTTTCGCCGCCGCCACCAGGCGATTTAACCGGTGACTTGGCTGTAAAGTTAAAGCCGAAGGATTTGGCGGGCGAGCTGAAGTTAAACGGTAAATCACCCGTGTTTAATGTGGAGCTGCTTTTTATCGGCATACCGAATATGAAGTTGGTTTCCTCGGGTTTGGATGAAGTCACCTTCGCACTATCATTCGCACCTTTATCCTCCTTCGGCATTCGAAAACTGAAACTGGTGGCGGATGTTTCTTTGGCGGTGTCTTTGGGAATGCCGAAAGAGAACGTGGTCATAGGTGTTGCGCCAGAAGATGTAGTCAGCTGGAAGATGTTGGCCTGCTGCGGCTTGGGCGGCTGTGACGGATCTTTGGGATTGTCGCAGGCAACGCAGTAGATGTTTGTTTCGGAATTGACGATGTAACATCCTGTGCAGCTCCAAGAGCCGGCAGGCGATTTGAATAACTCCGACAACGGTGGTTTGCTAGAATCAACAGGTTTACTAGCAACTGCAGAACTGCTTTCATTTCGGCTCACCGCCGAAAGCGATGGAGCTTCGCAAGCTATGCATTTCACATCCGTGGCCTTGTTTCTAGTGTAACATTCTCTACACTCCCAGGAACCGGCTGGTGGTTTAAATAATTCTGACAACGGCGGTGGCTTTACTTCCATGACGCTTTGACCCTTATTCTCGCTCAACGACGCCTTCTTCTCGAACTCCTTCGCGACTTCGCTCGGGCTGCTGCCTTTAGCTAGCTTTTGCTGGCTGCTCAATACGATGTTGTAGAACTGTGACGCCAGTTCCGGCGTGCTGAAAGTCGCGGCGTGTAATGACCAGGTCTTACCGGGTTCTTTGGCGTTTTCCGGAACGGTCCAATTGACAACTGTAGTGCCACTCTTATATGTAAATGCCATATCTAACGGAATTCCATGACTATAGATCTTCGAACTTTCATTATCCATCAGTAACAAGCGAAGCTTGCCAGATTTCACGTTTAACAATAGCATCATCGATCCTGTACCTTTGTCCTTCCACTGCATGGCGTTAGCACCATTGATACTTTGACATTGAAGGCTTGCTGTTCCGACAAATAATTTCTCTTCATTTTCTGTTTGTGGTCGTGTTTCGTCGTTGGACAATCCCTTGGCACCAGGTGGTGGCAAGCGAGGTCTCCTCAATGTTGTAGAATTCTGACCGGTTGTTGCTGGAGAGGCAAATATCGGAGATGCATTAGAGGCCGTTAGAATAGACGATTGCGAGCTCGTTGTCGGAGTCGTGGCAAAAACAAAGCTTACAGATGGTGAAGAGACATTTGTTGTGGTAGTGGTCGTGATTTTCGTCTCGGCTTTACTAGTTGACTTGGTGAATGAAAATCCACTGAACGGGCTAATCTTCGGTGGTTCTTCGATCTTCTTAGAGTCACCTGTTTCTGCGCTGACCTCTTGAATAATAGGTTTAGAACTAAAGGAAAATCCCCCTAAAGTCGTCGTACTAGATTTTGATTTGTCCGAAGAAACCACTTCCGTTGTTGAGCTCATTTTAGCTTGTGTCGATTGTGGTTTCTGAGTCTTGGCCGAGTCTTTGTTGTTATTCTTTGTCTTTTCCGGAGATATTGCTGATAGGCTAAGTCTAGCCTGATCGAAGGCTTCCTTAAATGCCATCGCTTCCTCCGCGGTTTTAAATCTGATGCAAAGTTTCTCCAGTTTCACTTCCTCATCAGCGAAGTCATTAGCGACCCAAAACCAGGCCTTGTTGTTATTCGTCATGGGACTTAATTCCATGTCGGGCCTCAGCATGTGATTTGCGCAGATTTTCAAGATCTGATCGCGACGCATTAGCAAGCGCACCTTGCCTTCCGCGTTGCGCAGCAGTTTCACGTCACCAACACCACGTTCCTTCCATTCCTTATCGACAAAGCGGAATAGCTTTGCCCGGCCGCAATACAGAGTGTCTTCATTCTCTTCACCAGTCGTGACTTTTACCTTCGCGGGCAATGGTATAACAGGCACGAAGTTTGGTATCGGATCGTGCTCCTGCTCACATGTTTCCGTGGATGTATTCGGCGATTCGACTGGTTCATAGAAAGGTTTATTGGTATCAGTCTTATCGTGTATCTTACTACTAGTGGCATTATCTTGACCACTTAGTAAAACACCACCACTAGTCGTATGCGTCACAATAGATGACGATGTTGTTAAATTGACAGCGGAAATCTGCGGCACATCGATGCTGGCCGGGGTTACATAGGTAGACGTTGGTGGTAAATTGACAGTGGTTGGTATAGTGGCTTGCAAGGGCATGGGAATCTGATAGCAATGCGGTACGTTAGAAGATGACGATTTCGTTGTCGTCGATGTCGTTGACGCTACCGTCATCATCATCGTCGTCGCGGGCGTAGTGGAAAAGGTGACAGCTGTTCCACCTCCTAATCGGTACTGCGGTGGTATGGTGACACTTAGAGTCGGTAGGGGAGACGGCACCGTGGTTGGTAGCGTGTCGGATGTCGTGATGACCACATTTACAGGAGGTACTTTGTTCACCGGTGCATCTTTGATGATCGTCGTGGTGGTCGTCGCCGGTGTTGTTGCCATTTCGGGTTTGGTCCGTGATGGTGTTTCGATTTTCTGCTTCAGCGATATCTGTAACGACGGATTCGTCACGGCTGTCGGCATAAGATCAGGCAGCTGTGAGGAAAGCGTCGATGCAAAGAGACCTTGTTGCAGTGGATTGTCCGGCACTTTCGTTTGATTAGGATATAACATTGGCATTGGATAGACGGTATGCGGATACAGGGACGATATGGCCGCCTGAGTGTTTGGATCAGTAAACGGTAATCCTCCCTGATAATACTGGAACGCGGTCGCCGCGGAAGGATACATCAACGATGAGTAAGGGTGTCGAGCATGCTGCGGTGTAAATATGTTACTGGAAATCGAGGACGTTGGCCCGGTTGGTTGATTCTGATAGTTCAAATCGACGTACTCGTCGTCGTCAAGGACGTAAAAGTCTTCGGGATCGACAGCGGGATTCACATTCTGTTGCTGCTGTACACGCTGTTGCTGCTGCTGTTGTTGGTGCTTTTGATTCTCTTTGCGTGACTCAATCATCTCCTTTGTTAGACTGTCCACTTTGTCGGTCAACATCTTCATTTGTATCATCATATTCTTCATCTGCTCCATCAGTTCCTGTACTTCGTTATCCCGAGACTGCATAATCTGACGTATCTGAGCGTCAAGACGCTCCGGGCTTGGACGTGCCTCCGTGCGATTCTTCGACAGATTCAAATAATCCTGCAACCTGCATGGTGTGCTAGCATGCTTCGGCGTACGATGAGCGATCCTCTGAGGAGTGCTCAACATGTTCGAACCGCCCAGCGTCGTTAGTATCGGCAATGTCGGATTTGTGACTGTCTGTTCCACGGCACTGTGAGTGGGCGAATAACTCTCGTCAGATATACCATCGATGTCATTCCTACTTAATTCGCCCCTACCTAAATCTGGATCTATCCTCTTTAATTCGTTTTCAATATCAGTAATGTGAGTGCCGAGTTCAGAGTTCAGCGGATGTTTGGGATTCGTGCCCGGACTACGAAGTCGGTCGAGCGTGAGATAAAAACAGTTTTTCGCCTTTGACAGCATTATTATGTGCTGCGATCGCATTTCCGACGTTAGACTCTCGCGAGGCGTGGAATTCACTATCTCGTCCGCAAAGATTTTGTAAATCTGCGCCAACTGGAACGACGCCTCCGGGCATTTGAGCGCCTGCAGGGCGTCGATTGCCTGCTCATACTGCTTATCACGTACGAGTCGCTGGGCCAACAACAACTTGCCCTCCTCGAGGGCGTTTGTCAGCTCGAAATTGTTCATCTCTTTGCCCTGATAATTGAATAACTTCGATGGAGACATACGTAACGTTTGATTGTTCTGCAATCTCTCCAACAGCGGTAGAGCGGCGGTCCAATACAGCTCGGAACGTGCCTCCCATTTAGGGATGTTACCATTCGCTTCATCCTTCTCCTTCATTGTTTTCGCACGATAATGAAACATGCGTGCTAGATGCACTAATAACACTGGATGCATCCCATGATTACCGATGCAACGAATGACTTCCAAACCCTGTTGCAGTTCTTGTCGTAACTCGCCGATATCACCATCTACATCCTCTCGCTTGGAATACATCTTGTATGCCGCTGACCACCATTTCTCTTGATTACTAGTGGACAACGTCGTGGTAAGATCGGTAGGAAGTGTCGGTAGTTTCTCTGGATTCATGAAGCTACCGAGTTGCTGTTCTTCCAGAACGGCGGATGAGCAAAGTATTGCTGAGTTGAGGAACGCATCGATATCAAGAAGACATAAGCTGTCAGGTGCCGCCTGATTAGTGTTAAATACCGAAAATTGTAATGCTGGAAACACACGCGAGGTCTGATTCGGATATGGAGCGTCTTTATGCTGAGGCCGATTTTCCATTCCAAGCCAAATTTGATGGTGCAGTGAAGCAGGCCATACCTCTTGAGCGGCTGCAAACAAAAATTCATGTCTCTATTATCTTTCCTTACATTATTGTTCTCTATTGACAGTATTTATTCTGTAGACTGTTGCAGTTATTGTATTATAAACTCAAAAGTTCCAAAGGTAACTCATTACTCATTTATCTAATAGTAAAATAAAATGCAATGTGGTATTAGTTATGTATTATGCAAATTGGTTGTAAAATAAACACAAAACGCTTGACTGTTCTTTTAATAATCCAAACATAAGTAGATTAACGTACTTTGACTGTAAGTCCTTAACTGATTTGCGGTGCACATGCGTGGTGGAAAAGGTGGATCAGGAGCTGAATGATGGCAAAAAAATGAACTCCGCATATAATCGAGGTGTATCCTGGTTACAAAAATTCTCTGGAAAAAAAAACACATTAAATGTACATCAAGAAACCATTCAATTGTTAGAATCTGCTGAATCTGCTGCTTGATTTATACCTGATAAATACGCTCTCTCCAGTGTCCCGTGCAAAATTTATCAATTCTATCCATCAACTTTTTTGTGTCGTCCCTGGCATAATTTTGAAGAATGTAACCTAATAAAATAAAGAATAAAATCGTTAGTAAAGATATTTAATAATTCTCATATATGAATATAATTTCCATATTGCGTACCAGCTTGGCAACATCGATATGCTGCCTCCACCGCCCATACATTGAAATGATTCTTAAATCCATCATCTTCTAACTGCATGCGCAAACGACTTTCTAATGGAATCACGTGTAACGCGGTCAATAACAAGGGCGAGCACAACCTTCCTGCTTCGTTCCAACTACCTTGCTCGCGTTTTGTTTTGCGCAATAGCAAACACGCTAAATGGAAGTGCAACTGACCCCACATGTGCGTAAACAAGTGATCCGTGAAAGTGTGATGCTTAGAAAAGTTTTTCGACTTCATCTCGTTCAGGTTTTGATCAAAGCTAAAACATGTCCGCTTCATGAATATATTATAAAGATAGATGCACATGAAAATGGCAAATGCAATTATTTTATTTCTAAAATATGCAAGACAATTTTACTTATACTAATTTATTGATTAATGATTTGTATAGCTATGATTTGTATAACTATCATTATGAATATACATATACAATTATACTCCCATGGATATTACACACAAGCCTCATTACTGTTCCACCGATTGTCAAATTAGAAAATACAATTTAGTTCATACAGATGTATCGTTCGTTATACTTACTTAAATACTGCCTGAGCTGCCTCTGGAATGCTTTTCTTTATTTCGCTCCCTTGTTCCTTAAGACATAATCCTGCATATTTATCCGATATAGATATATAGAAGAACCAGAAAGACCAATCAAGGGATTTAGTATCTTTATACTTTGTTAATAATTCGTATAACAGCTGATACCACGCAATGCTATCCCTATGAGGAACAGTGGCTTCTACACTGATGGCATGTTCATAAGCTTTATCTAATTTGCGTTCCGACATGTAATAATTTAACAATTTGATGCGAAGTCGTACGTCAGTCGGTCTTGCAGCTAATTCAGCTGGAAAATTTCACATTTATTTTACGTTTTTAAATCACTCTATTATTAAAATGATAATTACTTACATGCAATAAGTGCTTCAAGATCCCCGTTACTATTATTCGGTTTCTCTATAGTTAATAACTTCTCTTTTAATTGAAAAACTACTGGGTGATGTGGAAATAGTTTGTCAGCTCTTTCCACCCAATACTTGAGTTTATTAACATCCATTCCTATGTCCATGTCAACCAGTAATTCGCATACTAAAAAGTAAAAGAAGTTACGAATGAAAAAACAAAAGTAAAAGAAGTTACGAATGATAAAACCATTCAAAAAACAGTAAGAGACAAATGTAAAGATCAGCTTCTTACCTTTCAAAACCAAATCATCTTGTCTACCTTCGAGTTCAAGAGAAACTTTGTACTCGTTAAAAGCTGCCTCCTTTTGACCAAGAGCCTCGTATGCTTGACCCAACAACTTATGAGCACTGGGAGAGTTATCTCGTATTTCTAAGTAGTTAAATACGTATCTTTTTGTGGATTCATAATCACCTACTTGATAATACAGTTTGGCAACATTGTAACAACGAAGGTTTTTCTGTAAAAAAAATCAGATATCAGGGAGTTTTAGATCTCTCTCTCTCTCAAAGTATAAAACAGACATTTATAAATGTCATTTAATAATAAACCTTATATCTTCCGTATCCAGACGTATAACATTCAGATTATTAGTTCTTATATAAAGATTATTACAATTTAATGTTATTAAAATTTTTAATATTAATTAAACACTTATCAGTACTAATTAAATAATCACAATAATTTTTCATATTCTTATTCTAATTTGTCAAATATATTAATAAAAATGTTACAGAAAAGAGCTTCAAACAAGATAAATTTATTATACTTTGAATAAAAATTTCAAAATTCTAAATTACAAATTGTTTTTTATCGCAACAACAAAAATCTAGCTTGAAAAGTGGCAATTGTTAGGCAAGCGTTGCGAGGACAAGTTTGCGGCCGACGATCATGTCAGGTAAACACAAACATATCATAAATTGGGCGAGAAATCCAAATTCGAAGTTCACAATAGATACCGAAAACTACACCGAAATAACCCATCGACTACGGTATCGATGGCGTGATGACGGTTTCCCGCGAAAATTCGCCATCATCGATACGTCGCGCTCGAATGTGTTCTCGCCTGACACAACTCAAGGTTTCCGATGCGTCTGATACATTCCGGCGATTGAACGATCATCATCCGCGGTATCGAATGTATTCACTAGTTACCAGTATCGATATCTGTCGCAAACAGAGACGAGGCCGGAAGATTCGTTCGCGACCGTTACACACGGTGGGAGAAAGAGAGAGACAGATATACAGAACGTTCCCGTGCGCGAAAGTAACCTTACCTCGTTCTCGTTCCGCAGCTTGGAGAAAACGTTCTGCACGTGGCGATCAACATCCTTCTTCGAGCGAAACATGCTGGACAGGACTGATCGACCGTGCCTCGCGTTAGTCGAACTGCTTGATCAGTCTCTCGTTTTAGTACTCGCGCACTTCAAAGCGGCTCATCACGGTTCACGCAGATATCCGCTCACAACGCACGTACATCTTTCAAACGGCACACCGTCGAATCCAACGCCGTCAACTGTAACGATCGTTAACGCAAACTTCCCCCAGATGGAGTTCAGGGTTGACAATGTACGAAGAATCTATCGCCGGGAAGTCACTAGAGACAAACTTATCAATGGCCTAGTTTAGGTTGTGTTTATGAACGCGAGATCATATTAGGGCTGCTTCCAAAACTTATTTGAGGAAAATTTTACTCAATACTCTATGGCCGGTATTCATAGTCGGGTTTAAGCCGACGGTACGATTTTTCGTAGTAGATTACGAGTTAGCCACTACGCATGAGAGCGAGAGAAAGCGAGCGTCTTTCGCTCTCTCTCACTCTCGTGCTTAGTGGCTAACTCGTATGCGATCTATACGAAAACTCGTCGGGTCTTAAATTTAAGATCGTCTTAAGTTTATCTTTAGATGCTGTACGAATCAGTTCATTGGCTACGGAGTATCTGAAGATAAACTTAAGACGGTCTTAATTATAAGACCCGACTATGAATACCGGCCTATAGCTCATGTCACATATACTATAGAAATTTAGTAAAATTTTCCTCAAATAAGACGTTTTGGAATGCAACCTAGATTGCGTTCAGATTCCCTACCCGGGTAACTATGCACTCACAGACTTCTAATAATATACTAGACTGCGAACTCCTGCCAGAGCGTGCACCGAACTTTTATGTACGAAATAAGCTGATGGAATGTGACTTTCTGCTAGCATCAAAGATAAAATAAATATGCATATTTACTTGTCTGTCTCTAATCCGCTATGCGGCCAATACGTATGTGAAGCTTATTTGGTGCATGCGCAGTACAGTACTTTTTTATACATACTTTTTCGGTACACAGATATACGACTAGTATATAAGAAGCTCGCAGTCTAGTATGGCTGCTTTCCTTTTAGAGAACACAGTCGACACTTCTGACACAAATCGACACACGTCGCTTTCCATTTACAATTTCATTCGAACTCAATCGACACTTTTCGACTCTGCTTGAGAGGAGAGTCGGAGTGTGCTTCTGACCGATTCTGAACAATATTAGAACGCATTCACTCCCAGTGTCGAATCTATGAACATACTTTGTACGTGAAATGTGTTCATAATTAATAAAATAAAATAATATAATAATTATTAATAATAAAAGATTACAATGGTAAGTATTATGTACTTTGTAATCGTAAATAACGATTTGTATTTTATATTAAAATTTATTAGTAACTTTTATTAATACATTATAATAACTTATATTTGTGGTTAACGAATTGTTAATTGCCCTTGGAATTATATCATTATTTTTTCTTACATTTGAAAATACAGTAATAACAATAAAACTCTATTTTTAAAAAATATTTATAATAAATATAATATATTTACAGTATTTATAATATACATATTATATGTACATACATTTATACAATTTGGAAACACATTGTTTAAGAAAGTTTGAGAAATCTCTCTGGTTTAAGTAAATTTTATTAGGTTAGGTATTAAAAGTTCGTACACACTACACACACTGCGTGTATATCGCGTTCCATTTAACTGTGGCAAACTGTGCTCGAGTGTGTTAATCTGTGTTAATTTGTGTCTTCTAAAAGGAAAGCAACCTATATTATATAGAAGTCTGTGATAACACTAGAAGTTGTTATAGTACATGTCACGTATGCTATAGTACTTCTAGTATTATAGTGCACCCAGATGGGGAATTTGAACGCAATCTTATATACATGAATACATAATACTACTTTGACGCATGCGCAAACGTGTCAAAGTACAGTAAGTGTGCGAGAAAGAAGGGGTGTTTTCCAACAAGATACACAGATGACACAGTGCAACACTGTGTCCTACACAGAGTGTTCCAACTGTGACACAGTATCACACTGCTCGACACAGTAAAAACTGAAGTACAAGCGTGTAAAATGCCCCAATGTTACCAATGTTTTACGGAATCTTAATACATAATATTTAAATTGTGGTAATAATACTTTCAAACATAACCTAGAAGAAAATTAGAGACGTAAAAAAATTGTGAAGCTTTAAGATAATGGATTCTAGTTTCGAAATTATTGGTAAGATGTTAAAAAGTGCAAAGTAGGTAAGTAGGTAGGTGCAAGTGCAGTAGATATGTTCCATTAAGAATTTTACACAGTGTGACACAGTGCAATTTAGCGTGTTCTAGTTGGAAAACACCCAAGGTATCGTCTGCACCGTAACGTTTTGCTCGCTCCTCCTACAGAGCTAGCAATTAAGGGTGCGATCCATTAAAGCCTGCGGCACACGGTACGATTTTTTGTACTGGTTTGCTTACGAGAACCAATAAAGATGCAGAATTTTAGATCAAGTGATTTAAAGCTTAATCCTAATTGGCTCTCGTAAGCTATTCAGTACGAAAAATCGTATCGTGTGCCGCAGGCTTAAGCCTCCATTGCAGCAACTAAATGGATCGCACCGCTAGTAGACAAAAAAGTATAGTGTGTAGGCATAAGTCATTGGTCGTTCTACATTAATCATACGAGTCGTTAGCAAATAGACACGTTTGCTGCGACCAGCCAATTAAAAGCACTGGTAGTATAATGGACGCTTTTGATTGGCGACAAGCGTCTACTTTAATCGACTTATGATTAATGTAGAATGATTTTTAGTATACAATCGTTTTATTTTAACAGTTTAAATTGCAAATATGAAAATAGAGATGAAAATATATATGTACATCACACACACACACACAAATCACACACACACACACACACACAAATATGATTTTTGTATATGATGTATATACAACATAAATATTTTTTAAATTTCTGTTTTAAATTTAAAATTAAATTCTTTAATAAGTAATTTCGTACCGTCATTTTATCTAAAAATTAAATATATGAAGTATTTTCTTGAATTTTCAAGATGATTTCAGGAATCTGAATTTTTTTTGCAATATTCAAAGTATGTGTCAGATTTTCATAAGTGAAAGATATTTCAGCCTCCATTTTGTCTTCCGACGCCATTTGGTCTCCTGACGCCATTTCGTTTAACACAATCTTTTCATCATTTATACGCAGTCATCGCTCTGCAGGTAGGTCTTATATGTATATATTTTATAATTTAATCAACAATAACTGTTAAATTTTTGTTAAAAGGAATTATTAGAACTTTAAGATTGATATATAGATAGTATCGTAAATGATTAATTTTATATATGCGTTCATATTTAATATTTGATATGACGTGACATAACCTATATAAGTAAAACCTAACCTAAATGTGATCTTAATTTTACTTCTATAATTTCAAAGACATTTTTTTTTTTTCGAAAACATTTGGTTATATTAATTCTCCATTAATGTAACCAAATGTTTTCGAAAGAAAATTTTTTCTTTGTAAAATTACTTCTCTATCTTCAACATGCTATCTTCATGCGCCATTCTCTTCTTCTTTTATGAAAATTAAATTGTAATCTCTCAAAATAATCTAACAATCTTAAAATAATGATTTCTGTCCCTATTGAAATGCAGGGCCAATGTATCATTAATTTTTAGTAAAATAACATAATTTTTAATATAATTTCTGTCGTAAAAATAAATGATCTTTCGAAAGTATATATTAACGATGTACGAGCTGTTTGTTAATCACAGTTTCCGCTCGACTAGTCGCTTCGCCGGCTTGAAAGTGACTAATGCTTGCCATTTACCGTCTCTTCGAAGTTATTGACTTGAACTATTTCAAGTCGACGTAAGTGCTACTGAAAGTCGACGATGCGAATGGAAGCGTGTTGATAAGTCATTCGGTAGAAATATAGAGACTCGACCGATTGAGTTTCGCTCAGTACAGTCACCTTCTCCGCATTCCTTTTCTCTCTCTCTCTTTTTTACTTAAAACACTAGCGAAGAATGTGCTTTGTGGCATTCTCATATGCTCGAAACAGAGCGATAAACGGTAGTTGTACGTAAAGATACTCTAAAATAGCTTCGTTTTCGTAACTTCGATCACAAATTCTACAAAATTGCGACATGGTAGAATAATTTGGTAAACTGAATCGTATTCAGTGCGTAAAAATACTACGGGAAAACGATCCATCTTCGTTCTCGCCCGTATCTTCGTTGAGCAGCGTAATCGCTCGAGATTTAAGCGAGTAGAGAAGAAAAATCGCCGCGTATTCGCAAGCACGCAAATGTTACGCGTGCATGTGTGTGTGAGAGGAGTCTATTTTCTTCTACAATTTTTCAAGGAGGACGCAGACAAATACACGAAGCTACTTCGGTGTCGCGCTTCTTTTTGCTGTTCCTTTCCCGCCGCCGCTTCGGAACGTCGAGGGTCGGGAATCAGTAGATCGAGGTAGACCGCGGTCCGATCCTCGGTAGTGGTGAATAGTCGTTGGAGCGTCCCATCCAAGCGACCCCGTAGATTACTCGAGAGGCGCTCGCGTTGGCGTGCTCGCCATCTTGAGTTTACCGTGTCTCGGGCCGCACAGGAACACATATTGCAACGAAGAGGAGGGGATCCTCCTGTCAATTGGCTTGGCGGAATGAACCCTGTTGTCGCCCTGTCGGGGCTGTGTTCGCGCGGTTTTACGCGCGCAACTCCACAGTGACTCGCGGCATCATTCAGGAGGGTTGGAGCGTGATCGACTCGTGATAGGAACAGACGCCGCATGTTCGTTACCAAGTGTGCCAGTGTCGAGTGTGTCGGAGAGGCTGGTTCACCATTCTTCCGACGACGTTGATGACGCGGGGGAGTGACGCCACGTAGAACTTTAGGTCGAGATCGAGAGACGCGATCCCAGAAGAAGAGGGATAACGATCATCGACAAGTTTCCAAAAATGGCCCGCGCGTTCGCGCTCGACGTAGCGAATACGTGACAATTGTCGCGCGAGGTCGCGTTCGTAGAACTTGGCCCCACGTTCAGGTCATTCTGGTCTCCTTTCCACGTCTGTAGCGCGATGAAGGGGATTTCTAGGAAGTGAGGAAAGAAGAGAGAGAGAGCGAGAGAGAGAGAGACAAACACGAGTGACCGTGGCTATGCGTGAAAAGTGTGACTCGGGGGTGCCGGAACTTCTCGGACGATATGCCGTGAACGAGCTTTGAACCTCGCACAAGTTCACGGGATCGCCAGGGAAAGGAAGGTATATCGATGCGCGCGGCAATTGCCTTCGACCACGTTCTGCGGTTGTTTTGCAATTTTTACGCTGGAATCGTGTTGTCATCGTTGTTTCTGTACGATGGGCGACGTGTCCCTCTAGCTTGAACAAACAGAGAACGCCTCTCGCGTTGACGACGCGGATTACATTGATAAAGAGTCAAGACTCGCTCCTGAGAAACGGTCCCTGCGTAAGAGGTGTCGTACACCGCTCTTGAAAGTCAGAAGTTGCATCGAGTAAAAAAAATTGATAGAATAATTCGGCACTTTAACGTTACAATCGTGTTTTTATAATAAAAAATATTGATTTGCATAAAAATAGCACAAGTGGCCTAATAAAATGGCTCAATGAGACGAAGGTTGTTAACCTGTATGAAATTCCATAGGACTTTCCATTCGTCGGATGTATTTTAAATGGGTGATGGAGGCATGAAGCTCTCGACTATGCTAGAGAACGATAGAAATGAGGTAAGGAAATCTGGGAACCGAGCTTCTAATGATGTGATCATGATGGACGATGCTACGAGTGATAAGTATAGAGAAAATAACAGCACCTTAGAGAGAGAGGAGGGTTCTATGGTATCCAATCTTCCTCTTTTGTTTGCTAACGGTTATCCCACATCTCTGGAGAAAATTACTATGGTACATTAATTATGCTCTACTTGTATTTTTCTTGTTTTAAAATAACTTATGTAATCATAAATTATAATCTTGTAATCTGAGAAGCCATATAATAAAAACTATATTGCACTATATTACAAGCTACATTTTGTTTGTGAATCAATATATCAACAAATACTATTCCATAGGCACAATTGGAACGCTTTATATTGTTTATGGTCCATTGTTCATTAGGCCATGACACCACTAAGGTTATTAATAAGCCTGAGTGGTGGCCTCAAGATGTTAAATTCTCAAGTCCACTAACAAGACCCAAGAAGCTCAACGATGTAAGCAACTATTATGTTGTGTCTCTATCTGTGAAGTATTATGTAATCTACCAATCGAGCCTTACCTTTCGAAAATCCTGCTGATCCAAGAATATCATTTTAGAACTGGATGGCAAACCTAAAGAAATTGGTTTTCCGATGTTACACGTATCACAGAAGCGAGTATCTGTTACGTTTTTGTTCCTATCTAGCACAGTATCCTCACAATGAATTAGAGTATGTTAATAATTGGGACTCGACGACTAGTCTATATCACAAAAGTACAGGGAAGCTACTAGTAACTTTTCGTAATGAAAATATGGTGTGTACAAAATGTATATATATGTATCTACAGATATACTGACATAGAATAGTCACTCTGATAGATATTCCAAGTAGTTTACTCACTCCTTTTGATTTAATAAATGAAAAAGCTTTCTGCGCCTACAGCATTATGACAGAAAAAATGATAGCTCCCGAAGAACATTATTATCTCATAATGCATCTTCGTCGGGTAGTGGAAACAAAGCAAAACAACAAGCCCCCATGATGGTTCAACCACCATGCGACGATATCTATCTCTGTGACAATTGCGATGCTGAATTTGTAGGCCTTGCAAATATGAAGGTATTAATATTAGATTTGTTCTCTGTCAAAATTAAATCCAGTATATCATAAACGATATTTAATTAACATTTTCCTATTTGCACAATTATTTAGGAGCATGAAAAAATATGCTGCGAACAAGAACATGGTAGTGGTTCACGCTCATCTACACCAGATTTGTCTATAGTCGAACCCGACTTACAACAGGATCAATTTCTGGAGTACTTCCAGTTACAACCGAATAAGACTGAATCTAAATCGTCTGATGTGACAAATGCAAGTGCTCCTGATGGTAGTATCGTTAAACGAACGTCTGGACGTGTTAGAAGTTCTCTTAACTTCACAAGATTCGCTACTATCCCGTTTTCATCGCCTGCCGGCATAATGCTAACGAAGAAATCTAAGGCTATGACTGAAGAAACGCAGCAAGAACGATTAGATAGAATAGAGAGGCATGTCATTGCGCCAATATTAAACAACTCGTGTAGACCAAAATGGCTGGATACAGAAGTAGACAACGATAGATGGATAGTGACATACAAACAAAATCGGGATAAACCGACTGACGATTATGTGCATCAATATAAATTTGTGAACTCTTCTAAAAACAAGCCAAGTACGTATTTTACCATATATATACTTTGATATAATTTTAAGCATAGACATGTTATTAAAAAAAAAAATAAAAATTTAAAAAAGATTACAGATATTTTAAAAGAGATTACAGATTGAATCTTTTTATATTTTTTGTTCTGTCTATTTGTATTTCTTACTCCTTATATTATCTCTTTTTCATTGTTCTATACGAATGGAAAGAATAATAAAAAGTAGGCAGGCTCAATTATACTTTTATATAGAGAAATAAAAGTAAAATTATATCAAAAATAGTATGTTAAATCTATTGAAGATTTTAGGAAGATTATATAATTTATATTTTTTCTTTAGTGCTGAGCATACAGTCGCAATTACTTCACGCCACATGTCGACCTATTTACGTTGCTCTTACCCGACTGAGTGAGAAGCAAATTGATGAATTGAAAAAAGACCCCTCAAAATATCAATGTCCTCAGAAAAGCATCAATGTACGGAAAGTTTTATTAACGAGGAAAGCAGGCCCAGCTTGTAAAACGAAATCGAGAAAGACAACTCACATGCGAAATACACCTGTATCTTCGAAACGAAAAGCGCCGTTGGAGGATGATGTAGATCCGATCACTGAAGAAGATGCCAATATTTGTACATCAACTAAAGAAGCTTTAATCGCGTTCGCTGCTGTAAAATCATTTACAGATAACGCAGAAACTACAAAATCAGCCAAAGAAAAAAAGTGTCCATCACGCACGATAATGTTAATCGATCTCTGTTCGTCCGATGAAGAAGAAAGCGATTTGAGTACTCGTGATGAAAACAGAGATCCCTTAAATACCGCGGAGTCTTCGGTCGCAAAGTCCTTCTTGCGAAAACTATCGCCGAAACAAACTTTACGTGAGACCCTGCATTTACCCCGCACACTCGTCGACAGACTGGTTATTGAATAGCATATTGAACGAAAATAATAGAAATAAATATCGATTGTTATTCGAAAAAAAAGACGATGCGTATGCCTTTCTCCGTTTATAACACTGTAAATATTAAATCAAGGTACAGTAAGTTATCACTTATTATCATATGGGCGATGACTCACAACTTGCACATGTATTATGTTTCTTTTATTTATTATCCTATTGATACAATAGTTGAATTTACTCTATTCTGCAAAAAAGAGTAGGCAATTTACATTAAGTTATCATAAGACTGTTATGATTTCGCGACTTTCTTTAAAAAATTAAAGATTGAGTTGCATCACGAAAGAATCGATCTTCATTCTGACAGAGTTGGAACAGATTTTGAAGTGTCTCCCATTATGTTTAAAAGAAGTTGACGAGAGAAATAGTACAATAGAGATAAAAAAGAAAGTAAAACAAAAAAATATACTGAAATGTTACATGATAGTTTTTAAACAATAAGCAAATTGAAACCTTTTTTATTATTTATACGCAAGTCGTGGCAGTGATTCAATGATTCAGTCATAAATAAAGCATTGTATGTTGTTAGATTTCCAAGCATGGGGAAGCAGTTAACGAATGATCACTTTAATTACTCTTTATTTATTTAAACATTTCTGCATTTTCAATTAGAATTATTTTATTTCAATTGCTGTATTACATTCTTTTAAACTTAATAGGGAACACTCATATGTATGATAGTCAAGGAATGCAGTTTGTTATCTTGTGAAAATTTATTATGTAAGTTAATATTAATGTAAGTTTTTATTCACATAATTTTATTGATGTGTAAATGGATAATTTAAATAGTATGTAATACGTAAGTCTACAGTATGGAACAGAATATGTAAATGTATGTAGAATATGTAAATGTATTTAATTCCTTATGGCAAATAATTACAAAATTTTACAATATCATTGATTAAAAATAAAAGAAAAGATTCTGTTTTGTCTGATACATATACGTATTTTTTGCTAAGAAAGAAGTTCAGAGAGACTTTTGTCTCTCCGTAAACTCTAAATAATAACCGTAATAATAAAAAAAATGTTGCATCTGTTTATTGTTAAAATTGTTTATTATTCATGGGAAGTACGTGAATATATTTATTCACAAGAAAGACAGAAATATGTTCGCGCGTTTAGAATACATATATTCATTTACAGTCTTTATTCTTGTTTTTTCTTTGCTCTGAATATCTTTCCTAAGAAAAAGGAAAACAGTTTACCTTTCCAATCCTTCTCGATGCGTTTTAAAATCAATCGCTTCGTAGAAATATTGTGAAGTGGACCGAATGCTAATGCAACAGCTGTACAGGCAAGGCATATAACGTTGTAAGGCATACTGAAGTCAGGAGTTGGAAGACTGATAAGTAAGGACTCTGTTCGTAATTGTACTAGATAATCGTCCTTCGAAGCGTTAAAACTGTAAGTTTAATCATTGATAATTACTTCAATAGTCGCCTATTCTGCTTATAACAACGGAAGAAGAGGATTCCCGTTTGTGTCGATCGGCAAAAGAAAAATAATTGCTAAACTAAATAAACGAACCTTGAAGTAATTGTACTTCCATCAAGTGGTAAAGCGGTGTAATTTCTAGCTATGGGTAATAAGGCTGTAACTATAGCTGGTCCCATGTAAAAACCGTGATTAGCATCAGGTGGATATTCCTGCCATTTGAGGAATAAATAATCCATATCGATGGTGATTTTCGTTACCGAGTGCGGTGGCAGGCGCAGAATTAATTCTAAATAGTACGGGCTTTTTCTCTCCCTTCCAGGTAAATAACGTTGTGCCACTGTAATGATACCGTAAAATGTACTGACATTTTAACTATGTTGTAGAGTTTCATAATAATAAAACTTCTTTTGTAATTTTAATGATCGCCTAAATCATACATGTATTTCATAGTGAATAAATTTACCAGCAACTATTTACATCATTTTACATTTACAGCCCTAAAAATGTTCTGTAATGCTGTATCTATAAGCTGTGTAACACGTACAAAAAAGAAAATGGTAGTGGTGAGTGAAAAGAAGAAAGAGCTAAAGAGTTACAGAGTTACATAGCTTATGAAATGAAAATCTTACAGAATACAGGGCTTATTGTTTTATGTTTTCTACGTACATGGACGAACTTGTTGCTCATTGCAGGTTATTGTAATGGAATGTAAATAAACCAATAGGTACCACGGAATATTTTCCAGTAAGATTACATCTAACGCCTGCCAGTGGTTATTGTATAGTTTAGTTACTAAACTGCCTCTTTCTTGGCCATATCCTGAAACATTATATTAATGTGTATGAATTTATTATTAATCTATGTTTATTTTAATTTATTTAAAATCAATGAATATAATATTGATTAATAAATTCAATCTTCTAAAATTATAATTTTTCAAATTATCCATTATGAATATGTGTGTGCATTATGAATGTGTTTTCTTGTATTTAACAAAATAGATTTATAAAAATTTTTTTAACATAACATACCAATAATATATCTATTTGCATAGAGGATTGAAGGATAAATTACAGTGTTACTCTTTGGTGCACTATGTACAGCAGCAACATTAAATATTCCTCTGCTACTATGAGCCCTAATATCATATACTGCTATTTCATTTTGCTGTCCACCACGCAAGCTAACAACTTTCGCACTTGGCGGTGGCGTTAATTCATATACGTGATTCGTATTGTTGCCCGATATATCCACATAAATATTACTTAACGTTGCAAGCGGACATGCGCCTTTAAGACCCATTCCAAAAAATTTTCGTATTGACCAATCCTATGCGGGGCATTACAATAATATAAATAATCGGCGAAAATTATGCTTTGTAATAATGACTTTATGTTGATCGACTTACTTGATTCGCATCTGTCATTGTATCGTATATCAACGAAACAGTTTGTCGCAATTCTAAAGATGTCCTTGTGCAAGTTGAATCGCGACATATCGACCGAAAATGTATTCCAATCGAGTGATAATTTGTATTATGAATATGTGCAGAATTTAACAACGTAGCCAGACCTCTCTAGAATAAAATTCAAAAGCCCATAGTAAAAATTTGAATTAGAGAGTAATAAATTTAGATGTAATAATATGGTATATACAATTTGCGAGTACCTTGGAGTCGCATGGCAACAATTTTTTAAATGGTGTTAGATTCTCAGTACAAACTATCTCCCTTGGCAATGATGAATAACGCAAATGACTAGAATTCACTGGTCCATCCGTAACGCCAGTGGGGCGGAAGGTAAATTCCGGCGACATACTATTAGAAGCATCAACAAAATTCAGAGATGCACAGAATAAACCAGCTAAGGCATTTGTCAGACCTTTCCATTCCTCGTCTATGCTAAAAAAGAAAACTGATATTTTATTATACTTTTATAACTTTGTTTCTACATAATTGAATGTGTGATATGAGTAACCAATTTATCTTTGACCTGTGTTTTTCTGAATTCAATACATCAGAATTAAATTCAAGTTACAGCTAGATATCCAAAAAATTCAAATCATGTAATCTCACCGTCAATCACTTTGTAATATGATTTCTGATATTTGTGATATTGCACATAATTATTGTTTGTTGAAAAAAAAGCCTAAACCATAGGACTATTTCTCACTTTGTTATATCCTTGTTAAACCAAGCAGTAACTTCAGCACCAGGTCCAGCATCATGGAAAGGATATCCCCACTTTTGGTAATTCCACAAGCCTTCTGTTAGGGTAACATGTAGCTCGTCAACATTATGATGGCCTATGATCTCGCCCAATCCCCTTGGGAAGAGATGTGAATGTTGAACTAGAATTATCATTTTTTATCAAATATTTTATCAAATATCTCAAAGTCCAGCAAAAAATAATAATTTCAATTATTAATAACTAAAATGATCACTTTTTATATACAAATAATGTATAATAGCATATAGGATTTTTAAAAATAAAGTATTGTATTAGAGTAAAATTAAATTAAGTATTTTAAATATTAATTTTTATTTAATTTAGTTAAATAAATATTAATTAGTAATAAATATTAAATATTATAGTTAAATAAATATTAAGTTTGTAGAATTTTTATAAAATAATACAAATATGTCAAATACTAACGTGTCTCTACATGGTTTGCCGTCTCCCATATCGTGGTAAATTGAAAGTAAGCATAGACATGATTACTCGATAGAGGTTTCAGCATTAATTCCTCGTCAAAGAAGTCGTTATACACATTATTACACGTCCCGATACTAATTAAACCGGTAAACAGTATGAATACGTGCGAGGTAATCATAATCATTTTGAGGTTAGGTCACGTCCACTGACTGATCACGATTGAATCAAATGCTGCGCTTTCTCGTGTGACGAGAATTCATCGTTCGCACGATCTATACGATAATACGGATAATTGTCAGTCTTGAAACTACCAAATGCATCGAGTATGCGGACCGTTATCTCGGCACTGATTTTTTACGTCATTCTTAGAACCTGTACTTCTACACTTTGGTTGTTTTATACAAATAATTGAATTAAATTACTCAATACTTATTATATTCCTCTAAAGTGAAATATAAAAGATGCAACGAATAAATCTCGGTATCTGAAATAGACTTTCAAACTCATGATATATAAAATGTATCATTTTAATTGATATAGCTGAATATCATGAAAAGTACACTAGTATACAAATACAATGAGAAAAAAAAACGAAAAAAAACGAAAATCTAAAATAAAATAAGTGAAATTTAGAAGTATTTTTTTATTATAACAGAAGATAATAAAACATTTTTCTAAGAGACAGTTTCAGATTGGAATAGTATTTCGTTTTCCACACAGTCACTTCATGGTAAACGAGCCATTGAAAAATTAGAACGGCAAGATTCTGATTGGTTGAACCTCTCTTTTCGGAAGAAAAAGACGGCTCGACAGGCGAGATTTTCAATGCGGTCTCGCTCTATGTTATTTACATGATTGAAGCTCGGTGAGGTTAGATTAAATCGATTAAATTGATCTCGCTTTGACAGTGCATAGTTATTGTTCTTGTGACGTTTCTGAAAATCGGTGCCAACGAGGATGGAGTCAGACGAGATGGAGATCTCAAAATCGGGAACGAATATACGAAACGACAAGAACGTTGTCATCGACTACGACGAAGACAGAGTAAGGTTAGAATTATTTATGTTCGAGGAGTGAACGTTTACAAATCCGCGTAATAATTGTCGCAGCATATATTTTAAGCGACAATCGCTTCTTACGTTTATTCATTTGAGATATTCAGAAAAATTAGATTAAATTTTCTAAATAGATGATAGATGAAACATAGATTACTGATACTTGCTCATAAATGTTCGTTATATACATCTCGTTTGAGGGAATCTGAAGAGAAGATTTAAAAAGACCAATTTTTATCTCACTAAAGGAAAAACTTTGTTAATCAAATAATTTTTCAAATTATTTGAGTTTTAATTGAGTTGTTTATAAGATAGAAATAATAATTTTAATAAAAAATATAGGGAACATCATTAGAATAACTATGTTATAGATAATTACTTTTAGTGATACATTCAATGTTTAATTTTGTCATCAACGATTTTGTTGTTTTAGTTGCACGAGATGACAGCATCTTATTCTGAGATATCTTTTGATTCGCAATCCTCACCACCCATCTCGGAATTGAGATCGCTTATTGACTCCCCGGATATCGACAGTGGAAAGTTTCTGGATGACAATTTAGAGAAAATAGGAGGTACTGGCCATAGACCAGATCAATTGGATTTGAGAAGCAGAGGTGATAGTCCAATAGAAGGCGATGATCTCGATCCACCAAGTTATCATAAAGCTATAGGTTATCTGCAACTGGAAGGAAGGGTAATGCAAGATGGAGATATGGTATTATTCGTGACAGAGGATCTGGAAAACAAGATCAAATTATCCAGTCCTGTAACCAAAAAGGGAGATACTCCATCGTTTCCTGGATCTCGGAGTTCAACTCCATGCTTGTACAGACAGGCTCTAACTCCACAATTACCACCTCTTGATCACAATGTATTAAACGAATTAGAGATGGAAGCTAGAAAAGTTGCAACCTCCGTAGACGCGTTGACCGAAAATTTAGCCGCAATTTTACAGAATGTGAGTTACCGGCCATGCCGAGTCATTCTGTATCTATCATATTCTATACATGCAATTGTATACATTTAACTCATTTGTTTTTGTTCTTAGGCATCGGCTCTCACAGTTGGTTGTTTAGAAACATACAGAGATGCAGTGTGTAAGACGTGCGATGCTGTAGATCATAATATAAAGTCGATGTATCAATTAATGGCTAAATGCGAAGAACTGTCTAAGTCGATGGGACCAATTTATAAATTAGCAGAGCAGATGTGAGTATCAATTGTCAGTAAATATTTTTCTTTTAATTTAATCCAGACACGTGAGAAATTACTAATAATTACGGGACATCCATAACTTTGGTCATAAACTAACTGTCATTAGCATTCTTATGAAATTTCTTCCGGAGCATGATCTTTATTTATAAAGTCAATCAAGAGCGTCTAATTGTAAATTACGGTCTTAATCTAAAAAGAGAGATGTTTCGTTTTAATCAAGTACTAACGGCGTCCCAACGGAGAGATGGAGGGTGAAAGTGAAGGAGAAAAGACGAAAGGGGAGCTTCTTGTAGAAGGAGAACGCGCATGTTTATTAAAACTTTCTTTGCTATATGCTGAATCAATTATTAATTCTTGGGGTATCTGGAGATTACTATAGCGAATTCTAAACTTAAGACTTTCTTTTAGTTGTTATGTAATAAAAAAAAAACTAAAAAAAGAAAAACTTCTAAAATTTAACCAAAAATCTTATTCTCAGATATACTCGGCGTAAAATCTATTATAATGTGCAATTATCTAAGCAGCAGTCAAAAAAAGCAAACATAACTAATTTCGTTGCGATGAATTGTCATGAATATTAAAATATTTCAAACATGAACCGGATCATTCTTTACCTGCACGCGCGTGACACATTCTTATTTCTATTTTGACTTTTAGCAAAGAGATGAAGAGAATGCTGGAATTGTTTGAGAGCGCGATGAATCTGTAAAGCAAGGAGGAGACACACACACACAGGTGCTGCATGCTTATCACGATTAATCATACCATCACACGATTTTAGGTACATGGTGAAATGCAGTTGTCATACATTAATTTTCAATGTTTTAAAGAATATGTAGAATATGTATTATGCGATGAGTAGGATTACTTGTATTTTGCCTTTTTGGAAAGTACATGTACACGCATATATGAGTGTACACCCGCGCGTGTATGTGTGTCCGATTTTTGTTAAATTTTTATTGTGATTAGTATGTTATGTGAGATGCAAAAAAATATGATGACTTGAATGGATTAAATATATATATATATAGTTAATTTATAAATTAAAAAATACTGACTGTTAAGAAATAGTTTCTAAAGTATAATTATCATTAGATGATATGTTTTATACAAGTTGTGCAATGTTATTAGTTTCTATGATTATTTTGTATATACACTGAAAAAATGAATGTTAAATAAAAAGCAATCGGTTCTGTTATGGTTCTTATTTGAAAAAAACAAGTACATATTTAATAATTTTTATTTATATGCTTCGGGATATGTAAAATTGCGTGTGTAACTTGTTGAAAAGATTGAGATTCTTAAAAAAAAAATAAAAACATGACAAACAACTTTTTAAGCACTTATAACAATAAAGGTGACAAAAGTATAGCGAGGGGGAGAGAGAGAAAGAGAGGAAATTTGACAAGAAGCGAAAGGATGGGGGTGAAACTGGGGGTGGAAAATGGTTCGGAAGGGTAGTAGCGACGTCTACTTTGTAACTGTAGACCAATACAGCGTACGGTGAAAGCAGCTCCGGATATCATATTCCAGGATGTGCATTAGAGGCGTTGAATTGCCCACCATCGTAGTCGTCCCGTTCCATCTCGTATCCCATCGTCGGCGAGCAACTAAATACAATAACGGGATGGATGACTTGAAGGTTGATGTCGGGGGTTAACGGTCTTCTCAACGGCGGCGAACCACTTTTCAGTCGCTTTCTCGCTTCCCTGCCCCTCCTCTGTGAAGTGATAGAAGAAAAGACGGAACGGGGTCGGTCTTCCCTGTTAGCTTCTTTTTGCATACGAGGATCTCTCTATCTTTCTCCTTTGACGTTGCTTTGCACAAAAGATGGTATCAAGAATATCACGGTCGTTTCTTCGGCGGAGATGCTTCATACATATATGCAGCGTTTGATAAATGAAAATTCTGAAAAGGACCTATTAATCGTGACTGCAAATTCAAAAATTGAATGACCCCATGAGAGAGCGGTCTGCTATAGGAAATTGTTTCTGGAGAACACAGATTATTACTAAGAAAAATCGTTAAAATATTTTCGTTCTTTTCTAATATACCCACGATGAGTCTAAAAACCATAAAACTATAAATATATTTCAAATGTGCCAATTTTATTCTACTGAAAGAATATACAGTAATAATTGCGGAATAGCTCACGAATCTTATATTTCGATGACTTTTCTTCAGAGTTTATATCTTATTGCGAATGAATTTTTTAAAAATTTGTACGGCTTTATAGATACAAAATCGTAGCGAGTAATTGCCCTAGAAGAGTAGTGAATCGATTACTAATAAGCTGATTAGAATTCAAATTTAATTTAAACGATTTTTTTAGTTTAACGAAAAATTAAAAATTGGTTTTTTAAAATCATTTATGGACTCTTTCTAGAGTCACTAAATTACAACTCGTGCACGTGTAACTTTGTTATCAGTAAGAAAAGTTGAATTTTGAGAAACTATAATATTTTTTCTATTCTATTTGCTTTTTCTTTCCCACTCTTTATTTCTGTTATGTTTACACATTTCTATGAATTTATTATACTTTGTTCATCTTTTATTACTATTTTGTATATTTTGTAGAGAGAGAGAGACGTTTTTTTTTCATGCACCACCACACCGGTATAGAATGGTGGCCTTTCACATTTTTCCCGTATTCCGTTTTCGTTTGAAAATTTCGCATTTATCTATTCTCGACGCGGCACAATGTTGGCGAGGAACAAGTAAACTGGTTTCGCGCCGTGTTCCAGCCATACTCATTGTGGACTCGAGCTGTAAATAATACTCGGCAAAAAGCCCGGCCCGGCCCGGCGCCTCGTGTCGCGTCGCGATGCGCGCCTCATTTAACACATTCGTCCAGCGGTAATTATTAAAGCCACGATGATTTTAATCCCCGGAGCGCGCCAGAAAGGAGAAAAAAAGGAGCAATAAGCGCCCGAGTTGGTAGACAAACACCTCGTTAATTTATTTTCCCCCGCTCGACGGCCATTGAAAGAGAACACGTGCATATACCGGTGGCACAGCTCCGAAGGTGGCTTTCCTAGAGGGTGTAATCTCCAGCACTGAAATAGGGGGGGTTGAGACAGCACAATTTACATTGATGCCTTATATAAATGCATAAAGGGATTTGTACATATTGAATTCGAATCCGTTAGGACTCACCTTTGGAAATGTCTCTTCTGTCCAACTGTATCTTAATTTTATTAAGCTGCTTAGTTTTTTTAAATTAAATAAATAACTTAATGACAACACTATTAACAAATATATGATTTTATATACTATGTCAGTAAACTGAACAGAAAAGGATTACGCGGTCTCTCTTTCAATTAATTGTTAATTCAACAGACTACGAGATGTGACCGAGGGTGTTAGACTCCGACCCATGCGTCTTTGTAAAACGAAAGAATTGTATAATTTCATGTGGTTCATTTCTTCGAGTACGTAGTAGTGGTGGATTATGTCGCCTGATGGCATCGACCACGGCTCGAGTGTCTCTATAAATGCACAGAGTGAATACGGGTCTGTGAGAAAAAGCCGAGTAGCTTTTGCTGAAGCAGCTACTGGTGAGTTGCAGTGTATGTTCACACACAGAATTCTCTTTTTCTCTCCCTTTCTTTCGTACTCATTTTTTGTTCTCTCTTTCTCTTCCCTAAGCAAAGTGATGCTGCTGCTCGCTCGGTCGACGGTGTGCCTCCCAAAGGAAGAGAGAAAGATGAGCGTAATGACTAAATAAAAGATGGGACAGCAGATAGCCCTCGTTTATGTCAGCCCCGGCCTCGACGTCGTACATATGTCGATCTGGCTTGGTCATTTCACGTACATTATATAACCCGCAGGAAAAAATCGTGCAAATTACACGCTTTCTTCCACTAAGAAAATATCGTGATTAAAAGTGAAATATTTGATTAAAGTTTAAACTTGAAGGAATGTCGCAAGGAATGCTTTTTGTTGGCTAAAAAATCTGACTTGAATTAGAATGATAAAAAATTATATTTTTTCAAAATTTAAATTTAAGATACTCTAATCTCTCATTTAAATACTTTCGGCTGTATTTATCTCATATTTTAGAAATCAAAGCATTACGCGAAACAAATATTATGATACCATACTACCCTATTCTTATTAATGCTGCGTATATTTGCGGGATACACGTATTGTGGATCAGACTGCTGATCGCAATAAAAGTGTATCATTAATGCGAACGTGAACCGTGGTGTTTGTAAATCAGATAGAGGTTGGGTAAAGCTGCGAGTTACAAACCAGCTCTCATCCTCGATCGCAAAGTTACTTATTTCATCGCTTTGATCATTCGTCGTTTCAGCCTAGAGACTTTCTCAGTAAATTACTCTGAGATGCGAGTGTCCTCTCGAGGGAGCTCGCCTCTCCGCCGCTAGGAAGATGCGAGATGAGGGGAAGAGCGACAGAATCGGGACCGTATTTCTGAAGTCAGAAGAGGAAGGGTATATTTGAAGGTGATATTTGAAGGAAATGAAACGGAGGAACGTGAAGGAACGGTTGTAGAACGAGTCGGTACACGCGTTTTCGAGCCTCGTCGTGTCGCTTGCGTGAAAAGAGTGGAATCGCCGCGTGCGAGGAAACTTGCGAGCGGAAACGACGGGCAAAGCAGGAACGAGGTAAAAAAAAAAGAGAAAAAAAGAAAATCGCTCGACGGATCACAAACTACTAATTAAAAAAACTCGACGTCGCGATGCTCTTACGCGGAAGGGTGGCAATTAACCGCGGTCCCCTTTTTGCGAGGCAGCAGCGTAAGAAACCTTTCGCCTTCTCCCTTTCATTTCCCCATCGGCCTACCACCCTCTTTCGCCACCCTCTCACGCGCGCTACATACCTGTCTCGTCCAATAACCAATGAATTACGAGAGCTCCTGTCTTTTTTCCCAAGGAACTTTGTGTGAATCCTCTTTTTCCTCTTGCGCGTCCATGCAGACCGAGGGAAAGGGCAAAAAAAATAGGGATCTCGCGTATGTTGCGTTATCCTTTTCACAGCTTCCACCCTTGAAGAAGAAGAGAGTAAAAAAAGGATTCTCCCTCTAGGATCCTCTTTAAAGGGAAATCCCTTAAACCGATTACTAATAAAAATGGCGCATCATTTTTGCGCGAGATTATAACGTCGATCTCAGTTGCCGTGTGTCAAAAATTAATTTTTGTAAGATATCTATGTATATCATATTTGGATAATGAATAAAAGTACTTGCCCGTTATCTGCAAATTTGAAAAACATGAACAACATTTATTTAACCATATTAGCGCAGAATCATGTTGAATGAAAATCATGCTATGACAGATACTTATAAATGTGTAGAAAACTAAAATGCTATGAATTAATATAGAACAAAAAGATTTATTATACAAATGTTTATCGTTATTTGTACAAATAATAAGTAATGAAAATAATATTTTATTATTAATAAATATTGTTGCTCGAAGAAAAATCTTCATCTTTATCAATTGTAAATAAATTACAAATTATGTCTTTCTTCATCAACTGTTATTCGAATAAAATTTTGCTCATGATTTTTGACTTTAAATTCGGATCAGTAAAATATATAACAACGATATTTTTCTTAATATTTTAAATAAATTGAAAATTCATGTAAGAGATAATCGTAATGTAAAACATCTCATATTTATACTCTGCAAGAAATGCACAATTATGAAAATTTTATAAATATGTTGACAATAATAATAATTAATTGATTAGACACTGATATTTAAACGTTAATTATCAAATAAAAATTAATATAATAAATATCGTTGACATGTAAAAATACATCATTTCAAATGTTCAATTATTAGAACGAGCTAGATGTAATCTTAAAAAAAAGAAATATTTTTGAATTATTATTTCTAAACAAAATAAAAATATTATACAATACAACTTTTATACATTGATAGATTACCTAAGGATTAATTTTAAGTTATTTTTCAATTAAAAAAGTGCTTCCAGTTAGTATTAAAAGAAATCTAATATATATAAAAATATAAGCGTTTAATGCGCGCGCGTGCATGCGCGCGCGCGCGCTCGTGTATGTGTATGTGTGTATGTGTGTCTGAGAGTGCGTGCAAAATATAAAATATGTATATATCAAATATATATATGCTCATGCCCAGACACACACACATACTCCGTACGCACATAGATGCCGCATATTGTGTGTCTACATATGTATGTACATATGCATACATGCATACATACTGTATACATGCAATGTATGTATAAAAAACGTATATGCACATATATATATATATATATAATGTATATACATACATATACATATATATGTATATAAATACGTAACACGCACATTATACCAAATACACTTTGTAGTATTATATATACATATATTATATGTTAAATATTACACCCCACATACACACACGTATACAGATATATTATATAAATTAATTGCGCATGCACGAGTACGTATTTCTTTTATTTATATCCTATGTAACTCGAAAAGGAAAAAAGTATAGATTATATCTAACTATTATTTACATTTCATGACATTTATAAAGAGTAAGATATGTTTATCGATGTGAATCCTACTTTATATGACCTAATTTATAAGCATTTCTGCTATTAAGCAGTTTTTTTGTAATTGTAAACTGATTTGTTTTCCAGATTGTTTTCTGATTTGTTTGTATCTGTGTCAATAACCATCGTTTCTTTTGTCAAATGTTAAAATTTTTTAGAACTATTATATTTTGAGAACTATTATTATATTATTTAATATTATATTAAATGTTGGCAAATATCTGAGAATTTTGACAATTCAGTATTGTATCTTGTTACAAATTCATTCAGCCATTTAGACCCTACACGATTATTTTCATCCCATGATTTAGGATATGATTTCTTCATTTCCAATGCTGTGTCGTAAGCTAACCATTGTAATTCTTCCAATGAGCATGATATACAATTGCAATACCTTGTTTCTATTCCCATAATCATTTTTAAACTTTCTAACAAAGTTTGTTCCTCCTCCCATGTAAAAATTTCTTCAGACGAAGATTGTTGTTGGTTCGTCATCTCTTGAGATAATTCTGCTTCGCAAATAGATAACATTTCATCTCTGTGTCTCATTTCAAAACCTTTCAACCAGTTATGTCCCGCTTGTTTATCCATATCCCACGACTTTGGATAATACTTCTCCATTTTACGGACTACTTTATAAGCTTCAACTGTCACTTCTTTCATTATGCAATTTTTGCATTCGCAATCTATTTTCTTTTGTACGTGTGCCAATAACGCTTTTTCTTCCTTAAATGTTAAAATTTCCTTAAAGGAATGTTGCTCACTCAGCATATTAATAATTTCTGCTTTACAAATAGGTGAGAATAAGTTTGTAATTGTATCGCTGTGTCTATCTTTGAATTTTTTTAGCCACTCTGACTTCGCTTGCTGATTTTTATTCCATGATTTAGGATATGGCTTCTTCTTTTTACAGACTACTTGATAAGCTAGATATTTCAGCTCATTCATTGAACAGGTTATACACATGCATAGTGATTGTCTATTTTCTATTACCTGCTGCAGTAACAATTCTTCTTCTTCCTTTGTGAAAACTTTTGTAGATATATTTTTTTCATATGTGTCCATTTTCTTTCCGTGGATTATTATAATTCAACGATGTTCTCTTCATTCAGTAAAACTTGCAATTTTAATGTATTTAACTGTTGCACATCTCAACACAATAATTGTGTCTCCTCAATTATGGAATATTTCGAATATATTCTTACTGTTTGCAAGTTTTTTATCTTGCATCTTCAAAGATGATTTTATTTTATTCCAAGATGTTTCTTTATGTTCTTTCTGTATCTTTGGATATTATGATCTGAAAACACAAATAAATAAAAATTGCATCAAACTATGTGTCAAGATAAAAGTTTTATATATAAAAATTTTATGTATAAAAAGTTACAATATTGTAGAAAGAAGAAAATCATTGGATTGTTATATATATCTTATCCACGACTGTAGGCACTTAAAGATATGGTTGGCATCAAAATGATTCAGTTTTCGTTTAGTGGTTCCACTAACGAACTCATCATCTGACATCTGATAAGAGAAAATTGTTTTTTACTTGTTTTAGAAAAAAGACAATTTTTCAAGTGGATATCGGATCTATTTGAAGGATTATATATAAAAAAAGAATCTCAACCATTTTAACACGACATTCATCATTTGACAAAAAGAAAGAGAAAGAGACTAATATACATATATAATAAATATTTAATAACAAAATTATATCATAATATATATCTTTTCATAAATATTCTTTAATAAATTAGAAAAAATTTAAAAGTATATATGTATAATATACATATACATACTATATATTATATATATATGTATATAATATATACTTACAAAATAAGTCCGCAAATTAATTTTTCTATGTACGAAAATTAGTCAGCTATGCGCAGCACGTTGAACAGTTAGCACATATAAAACATATTGAATGCTGGAAAGGTAACTTTCTTAGATGTGTTATGCCTATACAGCACGTCACCTTACATATAATATAATATAAGAAAATGTTTTCGTTTGTTCCTGTTTGTTTGGTATGAAGAGGAAGGTTATTCAAATTAGATTTCTCTGTAGTTCGTTACTTTAATTAAAATTTATATATTATTTTCATTACTCTTTATATTACACTAATATTTCTCATTATGATTTAGATTATTTGTTATACTGCTATTATTTGTTTTTTATATTAATTGATATTTATGTAATATGTGGTATACATATGGAATATATGCGCTTTGTCTTAATCCATACATTACATTAAATTAAACATACATACTTGCGCGTGAGAATTATGTTCTATTATAATACCTTATTCATTTATTCACAAAAAGTGCTCAGTACTCGTTAAATTATGTTATGGAAATGCTTAAAACTAATCACTTTTTAAATTTAAGATTTTATTTGGAAGACTCAAAAATAAATTGTGATTTGTTCATTTATCTGTTTAAAAATACATGTATTATTAATCTATAATATAACAATTATTCAATTTTTAAAAATATTTGAATTTTGAAATAAAATGGCAATCGTTCATAAGCAAAACTCTATAATTATTGAAATAAATAAATAATTCTGATTAATTAGAGATATATGGTTTTTTTCCTATTCTCATCATATAATGTACATTTTACTTCTTTAGGAACGGTAACTGCTTATAAATCTTAAAGAAGCATGCACGTGAAATGAAGAATAGACGAACTTTAAGGAACCTTTTTAAGAGCCAATTAAATCGTTATTTGCAAATTAAGTTTCGTAATTATGAGTGGGCTTCGAGAAGTGGTCCCGACGTAGAAGGGTTGGCTGGTGATTGGTAGTTGGAGATTGCAACCGACGTAGCTTGAACTTTGCAACTTTTCAGTCGCTTTTTGTACAACTTTTCTTGTTAAGATCGCGATTATAAATTTTTGACTCAAAGTCAGGTATTTCTGACAGACATATATCTATAGTGATATACGTGATCTGTATAAAGAATTTCTCTGCAGAAAAAAATTTTAAAAATTCATGAAGAACTGTAGTTATCATATGTATATACAATATAGTTTTGCGATTGTATTTGTGGACTAATGAAAGCGTAAATGACTACTGATAAATGGAAGAAAGTATTTTTATTAATTTTAAATTCTTTATAAACATATATATGTACTATATTTGTAATAAAGATAGGTAAGATGGAAAACATCAGGCATCCTACAAATATGTCGTTCTAAGTTTCATCTTGAAATTGAGCTTTTGTATACGATATAATAGGTTTCATTGGTTTGAAAAATAAATCTAACATACGCATTTAATGCTCTTTGTAGATATAGGTTGAGCTCGATTGTTATGTTAGTGAAATTAGAATAGTAATTATCTAATGAACAAATAAGAAAGAATCATCAAATGTCAGGAATACATCAATGTATGACATCAACCGAGAGTGGAAAGGAAAGAGATTTGATAAGTTGATAAAATACATTGACACACTTTGAAGATCATCTTTACAAGTCTTTACTACTTTGTCTTTTCCATGACAAAGTGTTAGATATCGTAAGATATTCGATATTCAAGATATTCAATTGTGCCTGCTAAAAGGTATCAAGTTATCGTTGATAAGAACAGTTCTTCATAGATATTGTGTGTGTGCAATATCAAAAATATGATTGCAGTTATTTTCTTTGGATTTATCGGATTTTAATTTATTTATAATCATCTGATATGATTTTATAATGTAAATATTATTGTATTAAATACCAACACTTTGTTACTTCCGTTGGCTTGAAGTTCGTGAGAAAAGTTTCGCGTTATCAAAAAAAATTGCATCATTAATGACTCGTAATGTATGAAACATGGTAAATCATTCTCATATAAACATTCTCCATGCAACGCCATCGCAGTCACAGAGCATCAAGAGAGGATCGAGAAGTGTCCCTATCATGTCGTAACTGGGATATTCGACGAATACGCGGAACATCCGAGGAACAACTGTGTCGTAACGTGAAAGGGAAAAAAAGGAAACGGATAGACAAGAGAGAAAGGGACAGGGAAACAGCGGTCACGCCGGGTGCAGGCGGGGTGCATTGTGCAGGCAGAGCGAAGCAGGGAGTCCGTGCTCAGTCCCTCGCATTTACCTCCTTTCTTCTCCACACTCGCGCGTCCTTCGCTCTCTCGCCTCTCCGTCGCTCGCGGCAAGCCACCGATATCCCACAGTCCCTTCGGTCCTTTCTTCCATAGCCGACTTGCTGCCTCGCTGCAACCGCCGCATGGTCGTCGCACGTTTCTACCGACCGCCTTTTCCAATCCGCTCTTTTTCCGCGGTGCATCACACGCGGCGTGGCGCGTTTTCCTGCCCCGCGGCTTTTCCGTGCTGAAACCGAAGCGAGGAAGCGACCGTCGGATAGGAAACCACATGTTGCGGTTTTTCATGTCACTCGCTCTCTCTCGTATCGTGCGAGATATCTCCGACATGTCCACCCCTTAACCCCTTAGGTAAAACTTAATGGAATTTTTTATTTCCCCGGCTACGAGCTGGGCGAGTCTAATGAGAATCCGACAAGCCTTCGACGTCGATCTCAAAGAATTGCATTTTTTTTATCATTGTGCTTTCGCGATCGAGCGATTTTCTTCCCCGTGCAATTATTCCCGCGTTTAATTCACAAATCGTTGCGAGCTTTCCCTCATCCCTCTTCGATTCTATTGCGAGTGTAACTGTATTACGGTTTATTTGATTCAACGTGTACGCTCGTCGATTTCCATGCCGCATGGAAGGATAAAAGGATCTCTTTATCTCGTTCGCGAACAAAAGTGTTATTTTACCAAAAAAATGCTGATCCTTTTTTGTCCGGCCCAGCCAGAAATGATCTGTTGAATCGACGTTGATTTGACATCGATACGTTGATATTTTTGTTATTTTTAATCTTATCATTATTTTATGTTAACTATTACAATTGCAAATATTCCTATTAAATTTCTACTGTCTCTTGGCCATTCTCTACATCGAATATGCAATATATTTTTGTATATCGTGTTTTTCAATTTTACATCGATTCGATGTAGACCAGTATTTGGCATCGATCATTTATCGATAAATCGACGTCGATTCGACTAATCATTTTTGCTGGCTGGGAGATGATTAAGAAAGAATACTTTCGACAAATAGTTCTTTTTCTCGATTACCAACGGTGCTTCACGAAAATTCGTTACAAGTGTGAATTGTCATAGCAGTAACTGTAAAGCACATTGCATTTAAATGCTTTCTACTTTTCGCTCCTTCCTCGTTGTCTCGGCTAATATTCTCTTACATCCGTTTTGCTTCCACGAATGGAAGATAGCTCCGAGCGTTCCCTGCTCCTTCTCTTCCTTCTCTTGCTTCACCATTTTCTGCTTTTCTCTCGCTCGAATCTACGCCTATTTCGATTTCGGCATCGTCCTTTCTCTCTCTTTTCGCGCCGCGCTTGGATGGTCACCGCTCACGCTCCATTGCTCTTTCTTGCTCTTGAATCTCGCGCCATCTTTGTCGCGCGCGCCGATTTGCTTTCTCTTTCCTTCTCCCCTCCTTTCTCGCTCGCGCTCTCACTCGCCTGCGCAGCGTGCTTCCCACTCCACGGACTCTCGCGACCGGCGCTCACTTCAGTCTATGCCGAGTTGCCACGCGTGTTGGTCGGGGTTCTTTCTCGGCTTCGGCGATTGTCGTTAATCGTGTCGCGCCGCGTTCCGTTCGCGTCGCTCGTTCGCTCGCTCGTTTTCCGCGAGACGAAAACGGTCGCGAAAAGACGCGTTGTTCGGTGAAGATACGTTCGATTTTGGGACGAAAACTGTCGCGGTTGGCAGCATGAATTCGCGAGGTGATGATCCGGCAGCGCGTTTCGCGTGAAGTGCGTTGCTCTCGATTCGGCCGGATCGGCGAACAAGTGAGACGTTCAGTGACGAGTGTCGGCGCGCTTGACCGCTCCTCTTTCGTTACATTATTGTTGGTTGTTATTGCTGCGCTCTGCTTCGCTCTGCTCCGGCCTGTTGCGTACCCTGCTGCGCGCCGTTCATCCTGTGACACGGATATTCTGGATCATCGGTCAGCGGACAGGATCGTTGACCAGCCATCGGGCCGTGCGACATGGACTTCGTCATATTAAAGGTAAGATTACTCCTCCTCCCTTTTGTTCGATTCGCGGAAATGCGCGCCAACAACTCGCAGCGTTGCCACGCATAAAAGAATTCGTTCGCTTTATCTAAGACATTTCTGTTATCACGACACAAAATCATATCGCGACATATGTTCTTTATCATCGCTATAGCGACAACAAACTAATTTTGATATATCGCCGCGTATCGTTTGTGCCATTCGGGGTATTCCTATCTCTCCAAGTACACTGATAAACTAACTTCAGAATATTACGCGTAAAAAAATTTGCTTTATCCTACTTAAAATATTCTTGTTATAGCAGTATATCGTGATATACGTTCCTCTTATCATCGCTGTAGTAACAAATTAATTTTAAAATATTAAATAATTAAAATCATCCGTTCATAATATTTCTCCTATCGCGATATACGTTTTTCATTAATACAACCGCATTAACAAGCCAACTTGGAATTTTCATCGCACATAAAAAATACGCTTGTTTCACTGTAGGTATATCACATGTATTTTATTATCTCACTTTACCGTTATAATAAATAAATAAACGAATTCATTAATAATATTCTTTATTTGGCCTGTTTACATTTCTATTGCTGGTATGTATACAATTACATTGATAGGACGATGTTTACAAGTATTATCACGTAAGAATTTGTCCTTTTTTAAGAGAGTATTCGTCGCGGTTGAACATTTTTTGCTATCTCCGCAATATGTATTGAAACGAAAACGTCATCTCATCTAGCGAAATTCGCGTGGAAGTCGAATCATCTGTGATCTCTCAACGAGTAGACGCGACAAGAACTTGTCCTTGGAGGGTGATGCGTATTATATTCTCGAGTGTTCATCGCGCCAAACGTGCCTTATCCTCGGTCCGTATCGCAGCACTCGAGACGAGTCGTACGGCCTGTGTGTAGGAAGTTACGAACATGTTGCGCGAACAAAAACGAGCAATCCGCCCGTTAACTCGTTTGTATCGTGCCGAGCGACGCGATATCGAGCCTCGGTGTCGATTACTATCGAACGGTCATAGCCAAATTTATTTACTCCAACTGTTTCGTTTCTTTGTGCGGCTTTGTTGAAATTAGGTACATTCTCTACTCATTTGTTTTTGAAAAAAAAAGTTTGAAGGTAATTTAGAAATAAATTATTGAAGGTGACAATTGCAACGGCGATACTCGGTTTCGCAAATTAACGGTTATAGCCAAATTTATTTACTCCAACTGTTTCGTTTCTTTGTGCGGCTTTGTTGAAATTAGGTACATTCTCTACTCATTTGTTTTAAAAAAAAAAAAGAAAAGTTTGAAGGTAATTTAGAAATGAATTATTGAAGGTGAAAATTGCAACGGCGATACTCGGTTTCGCAAATTAACGCGAAGAAATTAACGAGAAAGAAATATATGTATACATTGAGACTGTTACAATTCTGTGGAAGAGAATAGCAAACTTTTATATGGTTCGCAATAAAAATCGCGGTTACCGCGATTGAGGGGGACGAATTATGGAGCGTTACATTTCGCGGCGTGTCGCATTAAGCAGCAGCGAGTTATTAAGTGTCGTTGTTTTGACTGTGTTGCGTTAAAGGTCGGTCGAGTGTACTCGTAGACAAGGACGAAATCGATTAAGCGCTGATCACATCCATTTCCGCGTTCTCGGCCACGTTGCGATTTGAATGACGGTTATTCGGTGACAATTCGTCTATTTCGGTGAGATTACATTTTACACGGTGCACATCGTGCGCCTCCCCCCCCTCCCTCGAAGTACCTCTGCGCACAACGGCGTGGAACACATTACGATGCATTTGCATCGCGAGTAATAATACACATGACGTTTATAGACTCGCGGTCCAGACGTAAATACCGCGCCATTAAGCGACCCGCTGCCATTGGCGCGCCGAATAAGCTCTCGAAAGCGCGCCGATATAAAATGAATATTTGTATAACGTATTGCACAAATATGAATCGAGAGAGCGATGACGAGTGCCGCTCTGCAAGTTATACACATATCGGATCCAATATACCGCCCGCGTAGCTCGTCGAGAAAAGACCCGACCTTATTTACCTTTCGCCAGCTGGAAATTGACACGGCCCGCCAGAAAACTATCGTTACTGCACGATGATACAGTTACGCTTATACCCGCGACAGAAAAATATTGGACGTAATTACCCCGCGAGGTTCATGTATTCAATAAAAACTGCTCGTGAAAGACTTAGCCACTGGGTGACTCGTAATTGAAACTTTTCTATTTCTGTTTTCCCGCAAGAATGTCTCCCGTAAATGTCCCGGAAGTAATCTTGTATTCCCCACGAAATTTTGTGTAAACTCTATTCTGGAAAATATAACTATATCTTTTGGAGAGGAGGGAGAGGGTTTTTCATTCCGCGATTCATTCTTCCCTACATTACGTTTTATATTATCACGTTGACTACGAGATAACTCGTAGATTGCGTCCTTTTCTAGGACGCCACGTCCTATGACTCTACGAGTCATCTCGTCCTTGTTTACCAAATTGCCGTGGCAGTCAACGTGTTATATTATTTTATATTTATATAAATGAAACTTTTTGGAATTAATTTTGTTTATACTACAATGAATGATTAGCACCAATAGTCTATTGTCACGTATCGAGATGTTAATTTAACATATTGATTTTATTCTTTTGTTCATTCTAATTTTCAACTATCAATTCATGGAAAATTCCAGAGCTCTTGTTTTGTCTTCAAATTCTGAATTCTCTTTGAATTTGACCCGGATCTTTATGTATTTTTTCTCCTGTGTAAAAAAAATGTTAAGATTCAGATCTTATAATATTTAGGCGCGACTTTATCGCTGGGAAGGGTTAAAGGTCCAAACATGCGATTGCATCGATGTGCGCCGAAAACGGGCGTTTCCAAACTGCGAACAAGGAGAATGATTTTACGTTGTAGGTTAAATGGTATTTCGTTGGGTCAAAAGGTCAGGTAACTCACACCTGTCCTCCTACTTCTCCTTTTTTTTTCGTTAATTGTCTCAAACACATTTCGGCGTAATTATTACCGACTAGACGGCACGATGCTCCAGTTATCGTCGTGTTTCACATCAGAATTTCTCCACAGCGAACATCTGCATTTTTGGACGAGTTCCGTCCTTCCATTCGCGCGCCGTCGCTAATGTGTATTTCATGAAAAGTCCGGACAGTTTCAGTAATTTTTTCTCGTGAAATATTTCTCTGGAAATATTTCTGGTACATGAGATTTCGAAACGATGACCAATTTGTGTTAAATTCGGTTAGAAAGGAATAAATATGGATAAAAGAATAAATATAAATATTATATGGATTCTCGATTGAAATTTATTACCTTGTACTTTATCACTTGACAAAAATGCCACACTTTCATGATAATTAGAATTGATATTTTAACATTGACGTTATAATTAAAGCTCGATTCGAAATGTAACTGTATATTTATAAATATTAATATTTTACTAACCAACTTTTACCAACTTTTGCTATATTTATATATTTTGTGTGTGTGTGTGTGTGTGTATATAATACTTTATAATTATATAATAAAAATTATTACTTAATTATAAATTTTATTATAAAATTATAATTTTTTAATAATTATATTATTTATTACATTGTTTTTTACTTTATTATACTTATTTCTTAATTATATTGGGTCATATAAAATGTCAGATTGTGTATTTAATTACATAGAATACTCATATAAAATCTTTTATACAATTTCTATAAATGTTTTTAACCAATTATTATACTAAAGCGATACTTTTGGAAGAGTTTAGTTTAATTTTTGCGAAAAAATAGTTATACTATTTGAGTCATAATAAATTGGAACAAAAAATTGAATAATTATTATAGTTACCATGATTTCTATTATTTTAAAGATGTTATAGAAACAATTTATAATATTATTTAATATGTTAACGTTATATTTAGAAATATGAATGTTATAAAAAATGGAAATATTCGTAATAAAGTTATTTTTTATTTCAATTTTTTCTACCTTTAATTCTTTCAATTCTTTTCTACATTTGATCGAAGTAAGATTATAAAAGTAGCTAAATATTTATCATTATTTTGAGTATATATTTTATTTCTCTTTCTCTATCCTTGGAAATTATTTATTTTAAAAATTATCGATGTGAAATTGGACATTTTATATGAAACGACCCATGACATGAATGAAAGATGAAAGTTTGATTAATCACGCTTAATTCTGAATGACATTGACGCATCCCATTCTGTGACATTTTTCATAAATTATTCGTAATGTATGTTTCGAGATATGATCACACACACACACACACACACACACACACACACACACACACATATACGCGCGCGCGCGCGCGCACACACACACACATGCGTAACTCGAAATCAATGTCAATCACATATTTCCCCCAGCAGTGGCTTTCAGTTTTATTTTTGACACCCCACGGCAAGTCGTTTTGCGATACCAATACTTACTTCATTTCCAAGGGTGCTGCACCCGGATATAACCACGAAAGTTGGTCGTACCAACGGTGATACTTCCTTGGGATTCGGTTGAGTTGTGAGTTCGCGAATTCTCCCTGCAAATTTCTTCATGGTTTATGCGAACGGTACTTACTTTGAAGGAAACAAAACGAGGAATATACGAAAACTTCTTTAATATAATATGTCACAGAAATATCATATCGTAATGCGCGATGCGATATTTTCGTAATCTATCAGTACAAATTATGAGAATGTACGTTAGTTTACATCTTAACCACTTTATACAATTAATATCATATAGCATATTAAATTAGTCTCTGATCTTTACATAAGTTTTGTTAATTAAATATATTCTATGATATATTTTTTTAACAAAACATGTTTAATAAATTTATTATAATTTTACTCTTGGATGAATAAAAATGATATATTTATCGACAGAAAATATTTAAGTAAGTCAATAACTCAATGCAACTAAAAGAACATGAACTTTTAAAAAAAATATAACTTTTTTGCGATCAAAATAAAATTTCTTCAACATTAAAATCACTTACATCGATGTGATATTTTGCATGTAAAGGTCATTCTTCAGAATATTTTCAAATACACATGTATTTTTCACAATATTTTTAAATATATTTAGGAAATTTATTTTAATAGAGATTATTCTGTCATATCCTTTCATATACCTTGAAATTACGATATCTTGATATTTAGAATAGTTTGTCAAATCGTTAGAAGAGATAGTAAAAGTTTGCTTTAAAGGGTTCTATTACCCTCAACATGTGAAAGAGACTTGTCACGATTATGTGCTAGGAATCTGAGATACATAATTGATCGCAAAGGTCAACACGAAGTGGAAATTCGCAATTTCCGTTCGATTCGAATAGAAAGTTACGACCAGCTTGATAGAGTTTCGTCGTTTTCTTCCTGTCGCCTCTTCCAAGATTTGCATTCGCGAGTTCGTTGGAATTTCGAAGTTTGCCCTTGCATTGCATTTGCAAATATCCTACGACATAGTCATAGTATCTATGAGCATTACCGAGTGCATTTGCCTCGGTAAGGACGTTGCCATCATTATGGTTCAACCCACGCTTATCATTCCGAGAAACCAGGTGTACGATAAACAATGATAAACGGGCTTCCACGGAGCTGCCGGTGGTTTACTGCATATCAAACCATTCGTCACGAAGCATGATATAGAAGAAGGAGGAGAGTGGCCACTTTTTATGAGGGTATATCTTACCGTGTATTTCTTTTTATTCTGCGCATTATTTCCTGCAGACTAATGCCATTTAAATAAGGTATTCGAATGCGATTTGTACAAGTATATGAGTTAACTCGTGTCTCGTATTATTCGATAAATTTAGACGTATGAAATGCTGACATTTTTAAAAAATTGGATATCACACATTTAAATATTATTTGAAAGAACATTAGAAGAAAAATGTGTTAAACATTTTTGCAGTTTATAAACATTATATTTACAAAGGTTTTTTTTTTTAAGTATATCGCGCGCGTGAACAAATTTTTAATAATAACTTAATAAAACGTATCGCGGTATAATAGATAAAAGTATGAAAAAGCAGATTGTATCATTTATGGTTAAAATATTAATACTAATATAATATTATATTATATTAGTATAATATAATATTAATATAATAACATCTCTCTCTCTCTCTCTTTCTCTCTCTATGAAAGCACAACACGATGTGAAAATTTGCAAATTTATGTATTGTGCAAATTTATTAATTGTGCTTGTAAAGCGCTCAATTCTCCTAAATGTAATGTAGTTTATGTCTCGCAGAATATAGACTCTTTTGCACGCCGTGTATACAGAGTCAGGATCAAATAAAAAAATGTACGGTTATATACTTGTACATACAAGCACGATCTACAAGCGAGTATAGGAGGAGGTTTAAATCTAGGATGAGAGTATTTGTAAAAGCGAGAAGCCCCTGTATTCATCCACACGTGCCACCACGTGCACACGCGTGTGCACTACCTCATTTATCTCCGACTCGATCACGGTGCATTTATCATGCGGCTTCGTAGTCGGTTCTCTTTGAGGTACCCTCAAGTTTTGCACAAACTGCGGAGACTTTTTAATCCGCGCGCGTCACGGTCTCGCGAAAATTTTCAAGGTAGACCGCTTTATATCTGAGAGTTAGCCCGATTGACTAATCCTTTTTTAAACCCAGAATAATCCATCTTTGAAGCTTAATTTTTTAAACGCTATAATAATAAACACGTATGTGTTATATAACAAGCATATTTATATAACATATGTATTTCAGCATATGTTAAAAAACGTTGAGAGAAATGTAAATAAACGACTTCTTGAGGCGTCATTGTTTCACATTGTGCTAAATTTTTGTATAAGACGTTTCGCAAATTCATAAGGAGTATAATTCCCCAAGAAGGAATTGGAGGCTATTTAACACGTTGACTGCCGACTACGAGATAACTCGTAGATTGCGTCCTTTTCTAGGACGCCAACTACGAGTTATCTCGTCCTTGTTTGCCAAATTGCCGTGGCAGTCAACGTGTTAATCATCGTGATTGGTTTTTGTTTGACAATTTGTCTATTCAATTTGTTTAAACTCTCAATTTTTTATGGAAGAGAACTCGCAGATGTCGGTGTCGAACGAAAGGGGATAGAAGCACAAACGACATAAATAAAATTTCCCGACGTCCATAATGGGTCAAGAGCGAAGTGTCCCGTGGAGCACCACCGTTGGCGATAAACCGTTTAAAATAAGTGCCTGGCAATAAATGCTTACCCTCATGCACGTCCTTATTGTGACGTACAGTCAAGTGCGTTCTTCATTCCTTTCGATTGCTGACGGCGAGAATGATGTACTCAGGATTAATTATCGTTTCCGCCAGTCTGTCACAATAAACAAATTGTTAACGATTGGACATTAATATGCGCCACGCCCAATCTGCGAATTATACTCCTCTGCTATGCAAATATTCAGCAGTCAGCTTGAAATTATTTTCATCCATGTCCGAGCTTGACGCGCGGAAAAATAGTATTCTACATGAATTAATTAAAATGGTGTAACAAAAAAGCTAAATTTGCATAATTGTAATTCATAATATAATGTTATGCATAATAAAATATGCATAACACATAAATATATTGCGTATTATATTTATATTTACGAATGTGCGCAAATCACTTCAGAGATATTTTTCTTTTATTGGTTCGTAGTCATTCAGATTTAATTCAAAATTAAGAGTTTAACAAGATATTCTCATTTAAATTTTTGTATTAAAAAAGGAGAAGTAGTAATAATAACTTTAAATAATGCGCTCTGTTGGGAACAGCATTATTGCACATTATTTATTCGGATTGGCACGGACGCACGTACAGCTGCCAGTCGCAACATCCGGGCTCCAAATTAATGAGGGTTCACTCGACACCTAATGAACGAAGCAACGTGCATTCTCGCGCATGGTTTTGTAGCCTGGGGCGAGAAAAAAAGACAAAAAAGGAAATACCGGTTGTCGTAATCGGGACAATGTCGATCGGATACGTTCGGAATAACGAGAGGGAAGGGGCGATCTTTCAACCCGTATGCTTAAAATGGCCGTTAAGAATCCGCGCACGTTGTTTCCAAAGTGGTGCATAATAAGGCAGGAAGGGTGCGGTGGACAGAACGGAGGGAAATGGAGGAAAGAACGAGATAAGAGGAGGAATAAACCGAGGAATAATGAAATGAAAATTGCTGTGCGAATCGTCATCGTGTGCTTTCGAGGTGTCGCTGATGCATGCCCGAGAGTATGTGCCTCGTTTCGTGTTTTTCGCCGATTCGGACGATTACCCATCGTAATTTTCATAATGGCCATCATACCGATGGTGATTTTATAGCACGCTGTCCCTCTCTCGCTATCGGAGTATCGGCCTTGTTGCGTCGTCATCCGAAACCTTTCGGGGAACGTTCGAAGGACGAGCACTCGTTTCAATGATGCCCCGGAGACTTTAACCAAGTAACGTTTTGCATGGAGCTTGATACTTCGTACTTTGTAATGTCTGTGACATGTATTCTTGGAATGTATCAATTGAGATTTCTATTTTAATATTACTATATTTAGTAATATATATATATATATATATATATATATATATATATATATATATATATATATATATATAAAGTCTAATTAATAAATTAATCTTTTATAAAGGTTAATATTGTAATTCAACAATAACACTGTTTAACAAAAACATATACAAGAACGGAGATAATTGTTTTTCATAACAATTTTTGGACGGTGAATATTATTCCATCCATTTATGAAATTGTTTTACGTTACAATTTGGAGTTTGCGATTAAAGTTACAGCGATTAAAAGGATTGTTATAATTTTTTATTAGTAATTTAACATATTATAAATTAAAATTATATCACATAAAATATGATAATTACATACTATTAAATGTCCGGATATCGTGCAATTAATATTTAAATTTGTCGACAGCTTATGACGACGGAATTAAGCGTGATGAAAATAAATAAATATGCAAACTTTTGTTATCTCTTTATGAATTCATGGCACAACAGTTTCCTTATTGCCATAAAGTAAACAGCGTGTAATATTATTCCTAACTAGAGAGAACATGAAAATGTCACCTGTTTTTCTATTTATCGGGTTTTATTTTATAGAAGGTGAAATAATTTATGTAAAAGTACATCGCTTTTAAAAGTTTCGCATTTACAAATTACTGCATCGCGCTCGCTCGTAATAGCGACTGCGAATTGTGTGCCGTGTTTTCATGTATATGACAATTTCTCCCATTTGTGTTGGGGAATGAAGCGGGCACTGCGCGACCGAGAATATGAACAAACATCTTTTTCACAGAGAAATCTGGCGCACCATTAAAACGAACATAAAAATAGTCGGTCATGAGGGATGTGGTTGCTATAACGATTGAGTCTTGGCAACGAATAGAATGTTCTCTTTTAAGAAAGTATGACTTGTACCTGGCATTTTGTTTATCTATTTCTTTTCCCTTTTTTGTTTAATCATCTGTTTCAAAAATCTTCATACGTTTATAGTATCATTAGCAGCACTTTTGGTAATTGTGTATCGACTTTTGTAATTACTTGTGTGTGTGTGTGTGTGTGTGTGTGTGAAATATACTTCTCGATGATAATTAGAAATTATGTTATTAGAATCATTAAATTCAAAAAAAGAGATTTAGTATTGATAAATATAAATTTGATAGATATAGAAATTTTATAAATTAAAAATTTTTTTTTATCTTTTTCTTAGTATGTGTTCAATACTGAACATTTATAAGGATTCAGTTAATTTTAAAATGTGAAATTGGTTCCTTTTAATCTCATAATTTGTAAATCTCATAATTTTAATCTCTTTCTTATATTCTTATATTTAATCTCTCACTTATACTTTTAATATGAAATTATTGATAAAAAAAGATTCTGCACTCATTTTTAATAGAAACAGCTAAATTATTTCTCGATTGCAGCAATATTGTTTTTCTAAAGCAGACTGATAATTCCTAAAGTAATGCTGTATTATCAAGTGATCACGAGATGACGTTTTGATTGGATTACAAACAAGGATTTGACGATTTTAATTGTTGGAAAAACTTGTTTACGTACACTATTCGTCTCTTCGTGCCACGAGTCGTTATCCCAAAATGTTCGCGATTGCGAGAGGAGAACGGACTAGTAACGAAGGGTTACGACCCTGTTTTTCCGCGACGGCGCGGCGATGTCGCTAAAAATTATTAGTTCCATTCGCACCTCCGCTCTCTCTGGCCTGGCCTCATCGTTGTTTACGAGAAGCCGTAAAACGCACCGTCGCTTGTGCATACAAATGTGTTTTACGAATGTACGATATTTTCGCCGATTTCGAGACGACAACCAACGGAAACCAAGGGCTGGAAAAGGAGATGGTGAAAAAGAGGGAGAGGAGAGTGCATTAGCCAGAGATGTTGCTGTTCCGGTAAGGAGTCACACGTGACACCGTTGCATAAGAACAAAGGGATGTAATAAGCGCAACGGCGCGCGGAAAATCTCCTCCGGCTTTGTTATCATCGAGATAAGCGGAAACACGTGAGATTTGCGAGCTCCTCGAGAGCTGCGTTTAATTTCTGCCGAGCGCGTCTTTGCTGTAACGCAACCGGGCGCACTCAACGCGTGGCGTCGCTTGCATTTTGGAGAGCGCTGCATATTCTAGGAGATTGACTTTTTCGTTATTTCCTCTAGCTCTTCACCGTGTACAAACGGTGCGCATATAACGATAAAATAAATTGTTGGATTTCGTGGAATATAAGGGATCATTGATCAAAGATTGCTTGCGATTAACTCAAATGAATAATTACGGATTTGTGACGTATTTTGTGTATGAATACGCGATTCTTTTGTTTCACCAGCGATTTTTTAATCAGCATTCTCGAGGCTTTTGCAGTATGCCGAAGCTTCCGCTCTGTTTTGCTTTCTCATCGTTTCGATCCCGCGTAGAAAATTGTAATTTACATGGATTTAATCTTCGCAGACGAGGCGCCGCGTGGCCAGGAATCTCCTCTTCCCGTTAATAAGATTTAATATCTCACTTGATAAAGGGAATCCTCGCTCGGGAGCGCTCGAAAATCATTAACATTATTTCCCGGGTTTCTCCACCGTTCACGAATTATTGCAACAAGTCAAATTAGAGACGAGCGGCAGCCGCCGGTTTCTGCTTACGCGGGATACGTAGATACGGGCGCATGTATTAAAACAGTGTCTCCCAACTCCGCCGACCCGACTTGTTATTCCGTTGACGTCTTCTGGGTGGTCCCGAAGTAGTCTCACAGATAGAAAGAATGTAACTTTATTACGACGCCACATGGTCGGAATACGAGAGTTGAAACGTGTCATGGCCATCGTCCTCCTGTACGTAACCGACTGAATACTCTCAAAATGACCAAAGCCGCGTTTAAAGGACAAGAAAATACGTGCACGCTTAGATGCACTTGCGTAGGTACGTGCACACATGTACTGTGCCGGTAAATGAATTGAGATGCGAAAAAACTCAGATTAAAAATATTTATAATATCAATCTTTATACGTAAGCCTTCAGTTAAATTGAACTTTACATAAAGAGCGAAGAGAGGATTAGATTTTTTTATATTGTTGAGCTATATGTTCGCAAATAAGATTTTTTGATTTCTCATTAACATTATTCATCGCAACAAAATGACAGACGTTCCGTAAATTACAAAGTTAAATCTTGCAGTATTTTCTCTTCCCATTTTAATGGATTAACTTCGGTAATTGAAGGTTCACTTGATCGTCGCTTCGACGCGATGAGAGACTCTGGGTTAAGTACGTGCGAGCCGAAAATACGCGCGGGTGCGCGCACCGGTATGTCCATAAGTTCTGGAGCGCGTGCTGCGTACGCGAAATTCATTAGACGACGGGATCCACGCGCCCGCTTTAATATCGAGACGCAATTTAAATGCATATCACGTGCCGCGTCGAGACGCAGCGACCGCCGCCGTCGCTGCCGCCGCCGGGATTATCATAACCGAGCAATTATCGTGCGAGGAGTTTAGGACCGTTCGTTCGTTCACTCGCTCGTCGGCAGACACTCTGGCGCCGGTTTACCTATCTCTCAGATCCATCCATGCCTGACCATAAATTCGCGCTGGCGAATTTCCCAAGTTACACCCCAAGTTTCACGAATGACTAAGCACCGATAAATCCCCGTCGCGCGACATTAATCCCACCGCGGACGAAGGACGACCGACATCGCGTCTCCGCGATCGACGTAAACGACTGTACTATTAGAATTATCGCTGATACGATTTATCGCCGTTTGTGTATCTTTGCGCTCGTGTGCGGTAACCCGTGTGACGTTATAACGATATTTTGGGATTAACTTGGGAAATGAAGAGAATAGCGAGGATAAGGGGGATAAAGGACACAAAACTTTTGTAAAGTTACATATTGGTTATTAATATTAATTATTAATTGCATTTTTTTAACATGAGACAATTATGTGAATATATGATCTAAATAGCATATAAATTGTGAGTAATAGTCATATTTTTCTTCTTTTGTGTGAATATCGTTTTAATGAAAAGATATTTTATATAAACTACAGTTATAGGCGAATTCCTAGAATTTTTACTTTTTTTTGTTATGTCTCAAGGATATTAGTTGTTGAGTTGTGTATATTTTCGATAGAGACTCGCTGTACAGTAAGCTTAGCTGCAATAACTAACTCGCCAAACTTTATTTATTTATATCTTTAGTAAAGAATAATTAAATGTTTCTACACACATAATACACGTAACGCACTATTAATACTATAAAATATTATACTATAGAAATTAATAATATAGAATAATTAATATAATTATACGTTAATCATATTAATATTTTATAATATTCTGTAAACGACGGAAAATCGCATTGTAAAACGAAACGAAAACACATGCTGCCGTCGTCCTTAGCACGCGGTACGTAGAATCTGTACGGATTCATATTAGATTTAGCGAGGGGGCAGCGATGTGGCACACGCGGTGCGGTCGAATCAACCGTCGACGGTCGTGTGCAGCTGGCGTTTATTATTGCTCTAATTATCGCGCGGCGATGTCAACGCCGATTGTCGTTCTCATATGTACCACCTTGGTGGTACCACCAATGCCGCGCGTTGCATTTCGACGTAGACGAAAATCGTCGATGAAATTTCGATTCGCGAGGACAAGGGTGACGAGCTGTGTGCACGACCACAACGGCATGAACCATTGTTACCGCCTGAATTTGCCTGGCTGAGCAGATGCGAATTCCGCGCGTTTAACGCTAAACGTGCTAGAGCAAACGAACGTAATCGAACGTGCCCCGTATACTCGACTCAAGCTCCCTTGACCTGGCTATTTCCCATTAAGGGAAATACATGCATATTGATATATATTCTCTATATTTAACACTCTATATTTAACCCTCATGTAAAAAATATTGTATAAAGATCATGTAGTAATGATTTAATTTAGCTTTACAATTTTACTGGAGATGGAAAAAGTATTCTGCAATTTGCGAAAAGTTAGTCTTCTAATTTTATTAGTCCTAATTTTAATCTTTTAGCGTTGCAATTTTGATTCAAATTTATTAATTCCTATTGTACGATTTCATTAATCTTATCGAGAAAATTAATCTTATCGAGTCAATATTTTGATTGATCGAAGCTGTGATATGTTATTGTGATGTGTTATTGTTTTCCGCGCATTCTTGTATAGTTTTAGAATTGCACATAAAAGCATAAATTGTTAATTGTCTCGAAGCATTCCTCACGATTCTATTATTTCTAATCGTCGTCGCTGCATTCGCAAACACAACCGAATACACATGTCGATGTGTGACGAGTGTGCTGCTGGATCTGGAAATTAATTTACTGCTTGTCTTATAACAGGGGCGTTACAGACGGTGCCGTAACAGACGGGGCGTGCAAGGTTCGTTAGATCTCGAAAGGAGATGATGAAATAATGTGTTTTAATTATTTTTTCGCTAGACGCTCTTGGGACTCTCGAACTAATTGCCATTTGCGTCAATAAAAGGAGCATCTTAAAGTTTTGCCCTTCGTTTGCTGGTTTCCTTGGACTGCCTCGTTTCTCTGAGATATTTATTCATTCGACAATAACCAATGGCAGATGATCTAATAACTACACGAATGATATCTTTACCGATTGAAAAATGACTGGGCGAAAGTCAATCGGTTTCTCCCGAAAGTAATTCGTAAATTCCAATGTTGCTGGATAACGTTAAGTCGCTGTTTGCGCACGATCTCAGCTGGAATCGCCAATCATCTGTTTACGATTTCGAGTATGTGAAACCTAACACCGCACTTTATCGCGTCGCGCGAGCGTATAACTTCATTTTACACTCTACCCAAAAGCGAAACCGACGGAAGTTCGACGTTGTCGACCGTAATAACGCTCGGCGTGAGTAAGATCCAAATCAGCCGCTATCTTGAACTCGTTTTCTTGTTACGTCTATTTGAAGACTCGACATAGACGAAGATACAAGTGTTGTATTTTTAGAAACTTGTTCTTTTCTTTGAAGAACGAAATTACTGTGAGGATATTATTTAGGAGACAATATTTATGGGGCAAATCTTTTCTGTACGGAGTAATTTGAGTATTGTTTGAGGTTTTCTAGGTTGCAGAGACTATGTCGTTTTTTGAATGTTTAATTAATTATTAATTTAATCTATGATCGTTCAAGCGATTTTTAAAACACTATCATTAAAAACACTATTTAAAACACTATCATTCCTTCATGAAAATATTGTATCATATACACAATAAACCGTTACTATTTAATCGTTACCAGTAACCATTATTATTCTACTTGAAAAGGATTACAATCTCGTTAAGAATCTTAGGTCGAAACGTTGTAGTGATTTAACGAATAAAAATTGCTAGTTAGTTGATAAGAAGTTGTTTCACGTTGTTAAATTTCACTGACGACAATAAGAAAAAATTTTAATTTGTTGATATACAATAAATATAAAGCATTTAAACATTATAATAGTTTTACATCAATATTTTTTCCTTTACTACCAAACTTTTTATTTTTTTTAGCAACTTAATTTTGTTTTTGTCGATTCCTTGGAAATATCCGCTCTTGATTTTGACCCTATATTTCCTCCTTCGTGTCTAAACCGCCCACGGCTAAGTGCGCTTTCATCGGAGCGAAAAATTCAGCCCGAGCTATACGACGGTTGAATCCTCCTCCCGTTACTCTCGAAAGAGGATTCAAGACGCGGAGGAGGCGGGTAATACACATAACGACAATCGTTTTCGTCGTCGTTTCGAGATCGGTGCGCCATTGCGTACGCTTCTGAACTTCTTTCCGAGGCGCCCATTATGTTATCGTGCGACGATGCTCTTTGAGAGCTCAAATTTCATTAGGATAAATCTCTCACGATGAACACTCGGGCTGCAATTCTGTAGAGTGCAATTTTCATGCCACGCAAGACTGCATAAGTTGTGCGAGCCTCCGTATATTACATGTTCAGTGCGAGCTTAATCAATTACTATGTTAAATGAACTTTCAGTTTATGAATCAAGCCTGCACAAGATTAATAGTGTCGAGCTTTAAACGTCTAGGATACCCACTGAGCACGCCATCGATCGTGTAAAGTGGCACGGGGCTCGGGGTAACGGCCATGATTAACTCGAATATTAGCATACTTGCCTCGAGTTGCAAATTCGCTTCGAGTTACAAAAACAAACAGATACAATGGGACAAGTGTTATGTACATCACGATTATTTATTCCAGAATACAACTCCATAAATTTGTGGATATAGATATCAACAAATGTAATCGTTATCGACTAGCTTATAATTTAGAATCAATGAGATGAAACAATGATCTTTTAAATTAAAATTTATCGACATTACTGATCGTACTTCTAACTAATCAGAGATCTCGATGAACATCAATGTAAATGTACGTCTTCCTCTTCATCATTATTGTCGTATCGCGAATTTGAGCGAAGATCACGATTCGAATAGAGGAGAAACTGCTACTTTCTCGGCACTTCGCGACGAGAACTCGCTCGATCTTGAAGCGAGGTCGAAATACAGCAATTTGTGCGATTAACCCCGTCGTCGGCTGACACATCGTTGTTGTCATTATGCTTACGGATCGCCCGTGCTCGCTGATCAGACCTCGAAGCGTCAGCTATCGAGATAAAGGAGCATGAGGAAGCGCAGGACGGAACAGGTTGGCGAGGATCTCAAACGCGGGCGTATTAGACTACCTGCCTACTAGTTAGACGTTGCTCCTCGTGTACGCTGCACGTACCGGATAATTACTAATTAACGTAACTGCTACGGGGAGCTGTTGCCCCGTTCCCGTGCAGCCATACCGCAACGGCGGCGAAAGCCGGATGCAACTGTGTGCAGAACGGTGGAAGAGAGAGAAAGAGGGGAAGAGAGAGAGATGTAGAAAGCTGATTAGATATATTTTCGTACCAGGTTCCTAATTACACGGATTATCCGCCGTTTACCGGCCGAGAAACTAAGAGAGATTACATTATGTCCGGTTTGAGCTTTGCTGAATGGTTGCCTCATTTTCTCATAGTACACCCGCAGGGTAACATTTGTATGCGTATTACGTAATACCTCGCTCTCGGATACTAATTCACATTGCTAATGATCGTGAAATTGATATAAATATCTATGATAATCTTAAACCATGATACATCTGTGATACCTCTAGGAATAGATTATACCAAATAGTAGATTCTCTAGAAAAACATGCCAAAGTTTCACGGGTGAATCACTCATCAAAGGATTAGCGAATATTATTTTATTCAGAAAATAAAATTTGTTACAGAGAAATAAAGTAAAAAATATTTGCGACATTACATATATTTATATTATTTCACTTCTCGGTTACTAATATAAATAATGCTACAGTTAACATTTATTTATTCATCTTATTAAAGTGTAAAGATATTTGAAGATTCTTACCAAGATTTTTAACATTTAAAACGAAATTTTTTTTTAATGATGAATTTTTAAATGGTAAAAATATTTTAATAACATATTAAACTATTTTACTATAAAAATATATTAAACTATTTTATATTAACTATATTTTGTTAAAATATTTTAATAAAATATTAAGAAAAATCATTTCTCAGACTTTCTGATTTTTACGGTTATTGTGATCATCTTCTTTTTGGATTAGTCGTCGCATTTTGCTAACGTGAGAATTCTTCCATCGGTTGCCTCTCATGCTGAAGAACGCGAGAGGAAACATTTACAGCGTGCCATGAACGACTGAACGTGCCTTTCGCGCGCGCGACTATTTGTACACATGTACTGTGTGACGCGATGTAACTCGATATTTTCGGAGTTGGTTCGAAAGTTGAGAAAAAGAAACGGAAGGGAGATTGCCGGAGCCGGCAATTTGCGGCTTGACGGTTCCAACAACCCCCAACAGCGAAGCGCCTACGGGGGGTTTGCGTCCCTGTAACCCCGTTTTGTATGTTGCGCTCTTAGTCAGGTAAATGCCTGGAGTAGGATGGAAGGGAGTGAATAAGGGAAGGGAGGGTTTCATCCGGCTTTTTCGAGTGGTGACAAAGGTGATAAAACGTTGGGCTGAAATCGCGCGGAGCTCCCTTTCACACTTAATGACACGTCGTGGCATTTTATTGCTGACGGCACGTTAAAAGCATGCCCAGTTCCGTCCGGATACGTTGTAATTAAGAGGCAACAGGAGGGCGAATGAGAGGTCCGACGGTCTCCTCGAAGGTGCTTGAATTAATCGCCGATCATGTCTGTTATTAGTCTCGGAAGGGAAACGTGGGATATATCAAGTCCTAGAGGAAATATATTTCTCCGGATTAACATGGTTTCCCTTAGTGATGTAGCAATAACTTCTGATTAGCTTCTTATCTTTATTTGCAGGAATCCTACTTTTATATTGGAAAATAAACGGTTCAATATATTAAAAATATTAAAAAAGCGTTCTCTAAATTAATTTCTCGTCAAATAGAAATTAAAATCTGGTTTACTAATGAAAATCATATTTATATTTATTATATATGTATATATATATATATATATATATATATTATATATTAAAATTAATATTCTACTTTCTACTTTAAGTAATAATTTACTATTTCAAATAACGTAAAAGTATCTTTCCTCTAATTTGTCTGCAAATATCGAGAAAGCATCGTTTGGTGGTATAGACATCGTATTCATGTCGTTTATCGTTTTGATCAAAGAAATATTTCCGCGCAATTTTTATTATTTACTCTATGCGCTAAACGTTTTATTTTATGTTTGTGGTTTCATAGCAGCGTAAAGTACCGTTTACCTTTGCTTTCGTGACAGTCTTAATTTTTCAATACGTTGTAAGCGCGGTTGGACACGAGAAAGCGCTTCTCGAACTAGGGGCGAGCGATAAAATTCCTCAGACTCCTCGGGTCCTCTAAGAGTATTCACCCGAACTGTCGTAACTTCACCCTTGCAGCAAGGTAAGCCGCACTATCTCGACCGGCTATGTACCGGAAGCTAGGCGTCTCGGTCTCTCGAGTGAGAAGCTCGAGGAAACCGACCTCCTCCTTCGTTCTCCCACCCTCTACATCTGCCTGCTTCATTCTGAAGCGTTCTGGTCTTTTTGCTATGCCACCGTGTCCTTCCCTACGGCTACTTCCTTGTGGCACGCGCGGTAGAATCGCTTGAGGATAGCCCCTGCGCCATCCCGATGCATTCCGGTGACGAAGGTTTTTATAGCGATGTGCCAGACGATTGGCTCTGCAATGATGATGTTCCGCTTCAATGCTGTTGCTCGACCTGCAGAACGGAATTGTCACGATTAAGCTTTACTGGGGTCAGGCACCTCGTGGAACAAGGACAAGACTATATCTAATGTTTTTTTTACTTTTATAGAAATTTTAAATTGAGATTTTGTCTTATTTGGTTTTATGTTAATTAAATGCCGTAACGAAGTACGAAAGGTATTGACGAAAAATTGAGTCGTAAAATAAGTGTTTTTAACATTATTGTTTATTGTAGTATGTTTTCTATGTATGTATTTTGTGTTTGTGTCTTGATTATTACGTAAAGGAATATGGTTCTTTTACAAAAGAATACTTCAGTATTTGCGAAGCGTATACAATTTTTCAAGCTTACGGTAAATTTGTGGAAACATACAGAAACCTTAGAAATACACGCGTAACATTATTCTCTTTTGAAAATATGACATTGTTTATGAATCCCACACGAAAAATTATATTAACATGAAAAAAATGGATAGTTTGTAAAATTTCATCATTTCTCAATTTTTAGCTTTTTTTATTTTAAATTCCTTACATTTGATCGAAACAATATGAAAACGATCTCGCATCTTGAGAATTGTGAAAAATTGTACTAAATTCTTTTTTGTGTGTTTTCCTCAAAATCTACGGAAAGATGTTGAAAAAGTTAACATGCAACAATCTTTTGCTTTTAAAGAAACCTTGTCAAATTAAGAAAAAAAGCATAAAAATCTTTATTCGAACACGAGATTTATATCTTTCATATATTTTGTGAAATATACGCGAAATATGTTTTGATGTCAATTAGAAAAGTTTTTATGAATCTTTCTCTCTTTTGTGACCACTGAACGCAATATTCGAGAATTCTCGCTTTTATCTTTGTTATATGAAAACGACGATTTCAAATTCATAAGAAGTATTTAAGTACTTCCGCGAAACGAGATTAAAATATAAAACTGGTCCACGATAAGAAGCTTAATGTGCTATTTACACGATCGCGGTTCGCTTTTTCTCCTCGTTGACGGAAGTAATTAACAGAAAATTAGAAAAAGTAAAGGAAACAAATTTTTTTGTCTTTTATCATTAGTAAATGTGTTCACTCGTTATTTGTTACATTTGATACAACAATTTCTTTAAAGAGAATTACATAATTCACCCTTTTGAAAAGATCACGTATAGAGAGAATTTAATGTCATTAATTATTGTTGTTTTGATGAAAATCTAATATATTATAGAAATAAACAGGATCTTCTTTTGTGTTTTTTAGAGAAATCTGCATTCACGTCTTTTCATCATTCATTCTTATATTTCCACATGTTCTTCTATTTTCTCCATTCCGCGCATTCATAGTCATGCAAAGCGTTGCTCAACGCTTCTTCATTCTTTCACTTATCTTTTAATTTACATTCTTTATCAGATCAGATTACCGTGTCATTGTTTAAACCTTTACGTAGTTTTCATCGATTTATCGTAAAAGTGTTCAAGATTGTTTTCACAATAATTATTACAACGTATTGTTATTTTAACGATGGCATTAGAGCGGCTCAATCAAACTGCAATCAAGGAAGACGGGCTCGTTGTTAGTTATCACTATGCGTTCGCACGCAATCGAAGATGTCGTTAACGGATATTGATTTTTCTGTCGCGCACGTTTCGCACGTCTACCGAGACGTGCTTCGTTCTGAGGTCGATGCTCGTTAGAACATGGAAACTCGTTTAGTAGCGATAATAATGCGTACTGTTGATTGACGCCTCTTTACGAGACGGCGAGACAAAACTTGAGTGCAAAACGTTGAAATTTCATTGTTTATCGATATCGACAGAATTTATTAATTTCATCCGTTTTCCAAGTAATTGCAAAGTCCGATTCTGTATATGAAAACTTTATTGATCCACACAAAAGCAGATATCAAATGAATTTTAATATTTTATTTAAAGATTCTTTATGCAAATTTCTTATCCTGGCATATTATTTTTTATACTTCTAATTTCTAAAATAAATTGTAATAATGTATTTTTCATATATGACATTGTGAAGTGCATTACTGTGAAATCTAGAAATTTTGTGAGCAGAAGCATGTACAATAGTACAGATATATGTAAACCTATACAGTTCGTCGCTTTGGAAAATCTCTGAGCGTAGAGTAAAACCGACATTGAATGCACACGATTATATAATCGCCATTCTCTTCGTGTGCATCTCGTGTCGACGTATCTACTCATTTGCACGCCTCCGCGTCGCATCGAGTCGTCAAATTAATTTCCACGAGTCATTCATGCATACCATTACTGAATGTGCTTTCATCCCCCCCGCGCCCTTCGTTCGTCCCCTTGCGTCAGATAAATACGATTCCTCGGGTAAGAAAAATAAAGAACTGCGCGGCAGTTGTCATTTGCAGCCGATTACTTTCGCGCCGTTGATTCGCGAATTCGTGAAAAATTCCAGTCTGACAGCGCGTGAAGAGTCTTGGAATTTCATAAATATCCAACATATCGATCCGACTTCCGACCAACGATGAGCGCGTCAGTTTTCTTTGCTAAAATTGCCAATTGTAAATCCTCCGTCAAAGATACAGAGGTTTCAAGATACAGAAGTTACCTAATTTTTCTTTTTAATGTAAATTTTTTTCTTGGGATAATATCTAGTAGTAGTTCCAGTTATCAACATTGAATATGAGATTTTTTTTCGGGAGTTTTAAGGGACAAGATATTTCATTCTTCATTCAGTCTTAAATAGACTGAACAAAAATTTAACTAATATTCCAATTACTCTCGCATTGGAAATTTTTATTCTTCACTTACGCAATCTGAACGTTTTATGTCGTAGTTGCAAATTACTGTTTTATCGCGTGACGGTATAGCTTGTGCTGTTTACAAAGTTGTCGTGAATGTTTATAGTGCATTGTCGATGCGCTTATCACATTGCTGTCAACTTTGTTTGCCGGTGTAACAAACGACGAATGGATGCATTACCTTCTCCGCACGGAGCTTTGCATTTCCCTCGTCAGAAACGTGCTGAATCATTGTTGCAGCGAAGTCGTATCGATACTCTATTAGCACGGTGGATATTTGCACAGAAATTGAGGATCACCGTTACGGGATGAAAGGCTTTCTTTACCTCTGTCTTTTTCTCGACAGTAGTCAGGAATAATGTTACGCATCCAGAGTGGAGAGCAGAAGAAGTGGAGGAAGGAAGGAAGGAAGGAAGGAAAAGAGGAGATTCTCGTATGAATATTCAGTTCGCATCGATGCACTATCACCTATTTCATTCGATACGTACAATACATACTCTGCATTCGTGCACGAGATGATTCGCAAGTCGTTGCGAATGTTCGCTTATATCATGAGAGTTTACTTCTTGCATTTCGCTATTCGTCGCTTCGAGAATTTCCGCTGCCAGAAACATCTAAGAGAGTCTAAAAATGTCTCGCAAAATATCTCTTTTCTTCAAAATCTTCGCGAGTGAAATCGGTATGAAACCTCTTTCACGTCATCAAATTTCACGTTTGGCGATCTATCGTTTGCAAATCCGATATCTATCACCTGCATCGCGATCTCTTTCGATGTTCGATGTGAGAAGAGATAGCGGCGTGAAGGATGTCGCAGACAGAACTAATAATTCGAAAACAAGATTTTTCTCGCGAGAGAGTTCTTGTTCGGCAGAGAGATAATGGATCCGCCGATAGAAAGGCACCAGTAAAACTTGGCCATGGAAACTGCGAGTTCGAAGTGCACGTCGTTGTGCACGGTTATTTCGTATTCTGAATACGCGATGCAGAGAGATAAATAAATCGACACGCCTCTGAAGAACTTCGGCACGATAAGTATCACCGGCGTCGGATTTTGCTTTGATCGTTTTTCATCGAATTTCACAATAGTCGCATTTTTAGTATTTTTAGATTCACGTTGATGTGATTTGTTTTTAAAGAACAAATTTATAAAAGACTATGTATTAGTTTTGTACTTTTTTAAAGAATCTATTATGAGTTTTATTTTTTAGCATTTATAATCTTTTCTACGGCAAACTTTTAAATAAAAAAAATTCAATTTTTGCTGATAACCATCAATTTTTATGCAGCAAATTGATGCAATTTTCATTTATTCGATTCGGTCTTTACTCGTACCGATTCCATTTTTTATCGAACATTTTCCGATTTTTAGCTTGCATTTTTTCACGAGGAAATAAATCACATACGTAGTTAATAACTGTGTCGATTTTACAAATGGAGATATGCAGGAATGTGCTCTATTGTAACTATTTCCAACTTTAATTACAACCATCGAAAGTATGAATATACCATTTTAATTACATCAATGTTAATTTCTGGTGAAAAACATTTTCATATTTCTCAATTAAATATTATACATTTATTAGTATTTATTAGTTATAGAAAAATTCAATATATATACATATATACTAATAGTTAATAAAATAATTTACGATCTATAATTTTTCTAGGAAACAGTTAATTTTGTGTAATTGTATTGCAATAAGTTACAGTAATTTTAAAGGAAATGAACAATTGCAATAACTTGAAGGGAAAAAAGATTGCAAATCAAAGGTGCGTTTTCATTTATCTTTAGTATCGAATCTTACTGTGTAGTATTTATTTTTTTCGTTACTTGTTTAGACGATTTTACGTGACGAATGATGTTCGTACAATGTCGCACAAAATCGCTGGCGTATGCACGAGATTTCCATGTTATGTGATTTATGTATAAATAATTTAGCCGCATGACGCCGGTGTTATTTCCTGCCCGCACGGATTAACTTCTCCCGGACCGTTCTCGAATTCGCGGATCTCCTCGTTCTGAAGGAGAAAGCAGCGCAGGAGAATCTCTCCCAGAGCACTTTGTTTGCCGAAGTGCTGTTGGAGATCGAGATCGAGAACGAGAGAGACAGCAAGAGAGCTTCGCGATATTCAGGCTGAAGAGGATGGGTAGGGACGCGCGCTAATCGGATCACCCGGTATATGTGTGTGTGCTTCGAGTGCGCCGGTTCCTGCACGGAACTCTGAAAGTGCCTTCGATCCTTGCCCCGCCAGACTTAACGGCATAGTTTATGAATTACGTTGTAATCGCGTTAACATTCCCGTGCCATCGTGCCATGCATTTCTGCGTGCATGCATGCGTGCGTGCATCTCACGTATATGTGTGCGTGTACGCCGCATCGTCGCATCCTCGACTCGAGTAGTGATGTAATCAGATCAGGAGGATCGAGTCTCGCGTTCAATATGCGCTCCGTTACAGGATATATCTCGAGGATACTTGTTCTTGGATACTTTGTTGCGTGATTCCCGTGTAACAGCATTAGCTCGATCTCCGTGTGCATAAACGATCGAAAATAATTGTCATGTAAAACGCGCGACGAGAGATTTAGGTCTGTTGAAATGGGGATGTTGAGTCTGAAAGATGCTTCGTTTTCGCACGAGCCTTTTACTTATTTCAACATTCGCGATGTGTCTCAACTTGGGCTGCTAAAGTGAATCGATTGCAATATGAATTCTTGTAAATACGCAACGTTTTCGACGAGATGATACATGGAAGTTCTGGAGCGAAAGTAATTTAGAGTTATAATTTAATTTAATTATACTGAACCTTTGATGTAGATAATCGTCTTTAAAGTACATCCATTCGAAAGGAAGCGAATAGAAATTTAGATATTCTTTTTTCAGCTAAATTTTTATGAAGAGCTAAATTATGACGTAATATCTCAAATTAAAAATGACTTAGCAATTTGATTTCTAGCAGTAGGTTTTATTTTTTACATAATTTCCAGTCTTATTAAGACTAATGTGATTAATAGTTTTTAGACTTATAAAATTTCTATTTAGAAGAGAGAAATCGAGAAATGCCTCGCGAAGAAACACGCACGATTTCTGACACGTGTCCTGCGTATCGCCACCATTCAGATTTATTGTTAAAACTATCTTTTATTCCCGTATATTTCGAAGAGTAATAGCAACTTAACGGTAAGCTTATCGTGGCGACCTCAAAGGTTGACCTCCGCCTTCCTGACATAGAGCCTTGGCTGAAAACTCGCTTTCGACTTGGCTGCCGCTTTCAAACCACAGCCATCTCGACCCACTCATAGCAGAAACTTGAGGCTGCCACAGCCAAACCGAAGGCCAACCGAGCTTATCCTAACGGAAGATCTGGAACGATCCTTCTAAAACGAAATCTTTGTTTCTTTTTCTTTCCTTTTCTTTCGTTTTGCAAGAAAATTATTGACACTCTCATTCCCTTAAGTATTCATCACCTAGATGTTATGATAAAATGTAACGACAGATTATTAGTAAATGCCATGAAAGTTAATCGGGAATAAAAATTGGGGATATCTTCATTTCTGATAAATTTTCAGAAGTATTTTATTTCTCAAGATATAATTTGACGATAGTATATGAATGAAGAAGTATAGAGATGAGATCAATTATCAATTTTTTTGGTATAATAACACGAGAGATCGTTTCAACCCCCGAATTTTTTTTCCTGGTGGTCGACGAAGGTCGCGCCGTCGTATACCAACAACCGCGGTAATTTGTTTCGAAGGGCGACAAGTAAATATCGCCTCGACAGAACGGTCGACCGAAAGTTCTTCGTTTTCGGATGGGAAAAAAATATGGCGCGCGAATCCGAGAACCCCGCCTTGTTCCTCTCTTTCTCACTCCGTCGTCGTCCAGCGGATCCCTATGTCCCTCGCGTTTTTTGTCCTTTTCCTCGTTTGGGAAATTCGTGCGCGCCACCGGTTGCTACGGGACTGATAAATCACTGGTTGGTTTTGAACGATCACGAGCCGTGTAAAACAACGATTTTTTTTCACGCGACACACACGTGCGCCGGCAATTCCGGTTTATCACGCCCGACGCTGCCGTATTCTTCGGGGCGAAATATGGCGCCCGTCATATTTGCCATTATTTCCAGACTCGACGTTAAAAAAAATTAAGCGTCAAAAGGGTACAAATTTCCGAGCTACTTCAAGCATTATTTATTTATTCGCGAAGAAAGACTTTCGGCTTTGTAGATCGTAAATAATTTTTGGAACACCGTTTCTTTCTTTTGGCATGCGAAATATTATGTATATCTCTACATTTAAAAGATCCTGCAAACTATGGGTCCAGTCAATTTTTACTTAAAACTTATATATATTTGTCCTTCTTAAAAAGTTTTACAAATAGCACATACAAATTCATAAGTTGCAATCAAGTTCAATCTTTTAATAGCTCAAATTAAAGAAACACATCGTGGTATAGAGTGACTCAAAATAAGCAAAAATAATTTCGAAGACATAATTGTTTTATGTCCAATCATGTGTACGAGTGGCCAAGTGCCATAGACGACTAATCCAGAATTTCTAATAAAAAATACAGATTTATTTAAACTTTTTTGTCAGTAATTGTGACAATGCCGATCAGTTTTCACCGCGTGTCAACGATTCAGCCTCGAAGTAAGTTGTTTTGGAGCGACGACCTGTGACAATTCAGACAGCCGACAATGTACGGCTCTTGAATGGCAGTCGGAACACGGGAAAAACCGCGGTAGACAGAAGGACACTTTTCACTTGTCAGTTTCGGGTTGAATTCCGGAGATTCTGCGCGCATTGAATGCACGTCATTCCTTCACGTGCCAATTTATCCCTCGGAGGCTCTTTTTCTGTTTCTCTTTCTCTCTCTCTTTTTCTCTTCGTTCTTCTCCACTTACTCCTCTTCTTTCTCAATGAACATGCATATATTGGGCTAACCGCACCGAACGCGGCTGCATTTTGCGCTAGCGATTAGTGTTCTTGTTCGTTGCAGCATTTGCACAATAGACTGCTTATGAACGTGAAACTTCGGATTTCTCTGCGGCACAGTCTTCAAAAGCTTCTAAAAACGCGAAACTCGGCTTGTTGCAATCGATGCAACCCAAATTTCTACTCATATTCATGTACGGTTTCACAACAACGTTGCCGAAACGCCAGTTGTTTATTCGAATGCATATGGCAGCATAGTATATGCTAGCAGACATTCATAACTTTCAGATTGAAAACACTTTCACATACCAGTTTAAAGGTACTATGTAAAGTTTAAAATCATTGTAAAACTAAAATACAGAGCGAAACAACAAACGAAGTCTAATATAAAGGATAAAAGGTCCTTTATAATAGTCCTCGTTTGTTGTTTCGCTCTGTGTTTTAGTTTTACAACAATTTTAATAACATGCATGTCGATCATATTAATAACATACTCATGAAAGAACATTTTCAATAATACAAAACAATGAAGATATAAAGACTAAAAAAAGGTTAAATAAAGGAATAAAATAAAATATGAGAGGATCATATGAGATACAGTCTTTGTTGTCATATTATAATAAGATCCGAGGTGTCATTGCGTGGGTCTGATTAGAGGGTTTCCAAATGTAAAATCCTTGACGCGGAAACTAAACGGCGATGGGAAACTGAGGGAGCGTACAGTTATAGGTAGGGAAGGTGTACAAGCCGGATATAACGTAAGATCTAGCTTCTGCATGCCCTTCGTCGTGAAGGAAAAGGGCGAAGCGAATAGCGGAGGGATGACGACGAATCCATCGAACGAGATATTTTTATCGAATCTTATGCCGGGGTGGGTGCAGGCCTCTTCGTAATCTCGATGTTCCCGAAGGCGCGAAAGAGGGAACGATGAAGGGATCGTAAGAAGGTAATAAGAGCGGCTCTTTGGGCTGCCGGCGGCGCCACTGAGCACCGTCATCTTTGTAGCTTCAAGGACTGGGGTCACCGGATATTATTTGAAGCCTCTGTAATATTAATTAACAATAAAAGACTGAAGATAGATAAATTCAATCTATGAGAATTAGCAAGGATAAATATTATATACCATAAAATTATAATGTATTTTTTAATAATTTTATAATTTATAATTTTTCAAAAATTTTTTGTTTGCTAGAAGCTTCAAATGTAATGTAGCTACAAAATGTCTAATTACAAAATGAAGTAAGTGTGAAAGTTTACATTTGTGATTTTTTTTTAGATATGGATCATATACATTTCATCATTACAAAAAATATATAGATAGATAAAAATATATAGATTTACAAATTTTAACTTTTCGGAATAATAATTAATGTGAATAATATAATGTAATAATAAAAACAGTAATAAAATATAATATCCTGCTAGAAATAAATAGCAAATAAATTTACATAAATTGATACAAATCCATAATTTAGTTATTTTCTATCTTTCCACATTAGAGAAGATACTAACGAGGGAGACGGGAGGAAGTAGAAGAGAATACATGAAATCGGAAAAGTTAAGTCGTTTGAGAACATTGTCGAGAGTGTTGTGCTCCGTTATATTGGTTCCCGAAATGACAATGAAGGTGTCGAATCGAAAGCTAAAGAATCTTCTCAAGTGTGTAAGCCAGATCTCGCGGATTACCGTAATTTCTGAAATATTGCGTCACACATACGGAATTTTGTAGGAGAAGTTTCTCACCGAGATATTCCCTAATTTCAAGATCTTTCTGGGAAAGCGATGTAAGATGAAGTTAGAGTGACTATAAAAATCACGATTTGATTACGATTGTTACGTGGTCATGCAAAATTTCATTATATGTTTGAAATTTTCTGCACTCCCAAATAATATCAATTTAATGGAGATGCTAAAAATATGATTAACAAAAATGATAAAAGCAATTATTATATAAACGCAGTAAAAGTTCGATAAAAGTAAAAATTATACTCGTATACAAATAATGAAAATAAATTTTATTTATTTTGTATCATAATATAATTTTATACAATAATATAATTTTGAAAATTATACAAATTTATTGTATAGAGAATAATCACATAGAGATTTGCTCTTGGCATAGACTCTTTTTTAAACGCAAGTGAAAAAATATTCATAAAACAATTTTCTATATGATTTAACAAACTTTATTTTTGAATAAATTTGTTTCACATCGATATATATACAATTTTTCTGAAAGAAAATATCTGATTGTTTGCAGAAAAAGATTTGTTCATAGAAGTAGGTTCTTAAAGTATGCAAAATTTTCCTTTATTATATTTTTTATCTGCACTTAGAAAGGAACTAGAGATTGTCACAATTGCTAGAATCATCGTCCCTGCATAATATATTCAATGCGGAGTTACTATTGTCTTTTCTCATATCCTTTAATAATTAGACTTTTATGTGCGACGGAAATATAAAACGACGTCTTTTATTTCGCTGAAAGCTTTTCGTTTTTCTCGGGCCTGAAACATCGCGGATGATATGTAGCCGAGATACATAACTTTCTCGCTGGAATTTCTGTTATTTTCTTGGCAGCGTTCCTTTTGTAAAGAGGGGACGAGGTGTAAAACTCGTGAGAATGTCGGAATGCAATAAGCGCGCGATCTTTCGGCTTGCATCAGATTGCCGTGAGACGGGAAGACGTAAAAGGAGAGGAGTCTGAGAAAACCAAGAAAAGTTGAATCGATTCAGGATATCACTCGCGATTACAGTTTCCACGTCGTGCTTTCATCTCATGTAACGGTTCGCGTAACGTTCCAAATGCTGCGAAGATTAAAGAGATTAAATTGTCCAACTCTCGAATTCTTCTCCGGGTGCATTACAAAATTTCTTTGTTATTGGACAAGTGTTCTTAACAGTGCGCTCAACATTTCCTGATTCCGTTTACTTATCTGTGAAATATTCTCTATTCGTGCAAAATTGTATTGCACGATCAATTGCGAAACATCATCTCGTCACTGTTTAAAACGAATGCTACGATTATTCGATGTGTAGTCAAGAACCGATAAGATCTCGGTGAGTTAATTTTAAATCTAAAATCACGGTGTTCTATATTGATGCTGACTAATCAGTTAATTCACGCTTGTGCTTCGGATGAAGAAATGGTTTCGCTAGGACAATGGCGAACAAATTATCGGCGAGCGACGTTAATGAAAGCACGGTCAGTAGAATGGCCGTTGATTGGTCGGTTCGTTGGTCGGTTCATCGGTTTCACCGTAACGCGTGATTACGTGCTGTTTACATCGTGTCGCCGTTTGTATTCTGGTATATACCGTACGCAATTTCAACACGGACCGACTGATAACCCTTCGATGGATAATCAGGACGAATACAATACGAGACGTCCCTACGTCTTGCCCTACGTCAAAGGCTGTAACGAGGTTTAACAATTGAATCGTTATCGCATGGTAAAAACTTTCGAACATGCAAACGGAAAGTTTTGCCATAACAAAAACTATTCGAATTGATAAATCTTGGATATATTTATTGAAAATAATCCAAGTTGGAGTTTTTTCAATTTTTACGGTTTACGGTAAGTACGGTTTAAGAATAAATTGAAAGGATTCTTAAATACGTATTACTATATAAATGTATAATTATAATATACCATAAACAATTATCTATGTAGTTGTCTCATGATAAAAATAATATATAAATAATCACTGCCAAATTTATTTGATACTTAATAACTTAAATTTTTTTGTTTTTCTTTTTTTCTACAAAAGTAGAATAAATAAATATAGAGAGAATATTTCAAATTATAAATAACATATTACGATATATGTGAGAAAACATTTGACTTACTGTTAAAACAGATACATCATTTGACGTGATCTTTCACGATCTCATATCTTATCGGCATGCCACTCAAGTCTATTATTCAAGGTTGCGTTCCTAACTCTCGATCGCTATCAGCCAGTTATCGCGACGCCGATTTTTCTTTTATTCCTTCGGCGCTTAGTCATTCAGCTGTACGTCCGATCTTAATTGGCAGTCGACGGCTTTCCGCGGCATAGCTGTGTTATCCTCCCTCTGTCCATCTCTCAGTCGAGCGGCCCTCGCTTTAATCGGGATTTCCCCGACAATGAGTGGAGGCGGTGCGCGTTCCTTCCTCGGGGGAGAAGTGGTAAGAACGAGCTGTCGATGGAAGAGTTGGGTTAATTGGCGGGGCTCGTCGACCGACGCGTTTCCCCCTTCGTCTACTCGCTTCTCTTTGCACAGCGTTTTCCGTAATTTCCTGCTACCCGCGAAGAACAGGCGATTTCAGCCGCGGATAATAGACTCCGAGCGAGAGGGAAGAGAATGAAAGAACCTCGGGCAACTTCATATCTGAATTTGGTTGTTGCTAATTTTTAAGCATATTTTAAGTTATTTTTGTTAAGAATCAAATACTATTCTAACGCGAATTCTATTCAACTTTAACATTATTATTATTTATCGTTACTGCTAACTCGTCGAAAAATTTCTTGGAAATTGCTAAGATTTCCATAATTCGTGCAACCACTTTATAAAATATTCAGGTTTCTCTTTTAATGAATTAATTGAATATCTTCGCTATTCCAAGCAAACTAATTCTTTTTTTCGTACGACCTATTGAAAATGGATTATGTTTTCAATTTGCATCGGATTATACGAATAAAATAAATCCGACGATTAATTTGCATTCTGCGACTAATCATCGAGAGCGGATCGATAGAGCCGCCACTTGATGTCTTAAAGCGGCACGATCCAGCATGAGCGGCACGCGCTACCAAAAACCGGCTGGACGAGATCGCTTCTGTGGTTTCTATATTGACGTGGCGCGGTTACGGCCACTTAAGGGGCCGGAAGGCCACACACTCGATGGTTGATGTGTCCAAAGGGAGAGGCAAAGAGACGAGACGAAACGAGATGAGGAGAGAGCGGAACGCGCCTTTGAAAGTGGCGTGGTCAGGCTTGTCTGAGTAAAAAGTGGAAGATTAGGATCGACGTTCAGAATGGATTAAGAATGACTGAGAAATTTCCTTTTTTAATACGAAAGCGAGATCCTCTTCCTAGATTTGCATGGTATCCAATTATGTGTTTCTTAAGCTTGATGATCCAACGAGCACTTTTCAATCATAATTATTTGTGTGAAAAAGGTCTCTCTCTCTCTCTCTCTCACTTTCGCATCAGTCATTTTGAAGTAAAATTTAACGATCTATTTAGAAATTTTTCAATTACGTTCAACTAAACATTCGTAAAGGTTCCTTTCTTGGCTATTTTATAAAATTCTGTTCTCGACGAAGAATTTTTTAATTTACGAATTACGTTAAAATATTAGAAAATTTATATTATTTGATGATAAAACAATTAAACGTATGTAGGTAATACATGTTATATTATAAAAATCATGTCACGTGAAAAAAAAATTACGTTAATGCAATTAGTAAAATGAAACCTGCAATGCTTTCAGCACCTGCGAATAATCCCAAAATACTAAAGCTAAATTAAAGGTATCTCAGCAAAATCCCGTGATATACCGTGGAGAAATTATGATATATATATCGCGTTCACCGTCGGGTGTTTGATATTTCCTTTTTACTATAATGTTACATAATTCACGATCCGTGAAATATACGTATTAACTCAGCCCGTCCTTTATCAATAATCAAGAATTTATTTGTGCTGCTGATATAAAATCGTACAATTAAAATCTGTCAAATGTGTCGGAACAACCAGCAAATATTTGAGCGGACGTTATTTGTCGAATTCTTCATCTGTCCCTGTTGTGTTCAAAATTTTCTTGGCACGTCAAAAGCGCGTGAAAGCGATTGGACCACGCTGACGATAATTAAAACCGGAATTGTGATGTATATGTATATATGTTTGTGAATAGCCATTATTTGCTGCATATTTATCGCCTGTCTCGATTCAATTTATTTGCAGAAATTAGCTTCGTTGCACTGCTCGACTGATGTCGATGAGTGGAAGAGTGAAACATTTATTCATAAATTACGTCTAATCTATCGTTTCAATAACCTTTCGTTAAACTTTTTAAATATTTCTAAAAAATATTTTTTGTATTTGCGAAAGATTATGCGCACATAATATTCTTCATTAAAAAATTACATTTAGTTTTAATTATAATTAATAGTCACTAATATTGCAGGATTTTCAAGAAAGTAAAAGTATAGTTTAAGAGTAATTAAACGAAACTTTAAAGTTCATGTTAGTTTATAATGGGTTAATAATTGATAAAAGTTTTTTAATTTGGATATATTTCTCTACATTATAATATATTATCATCAATATTAGAGTCATATAGTATTTGGGGTTCAAGCAAGCTCCAAGTTATGATGGAGGAGAATTTATAAACATAAATTAAGTTCGGCTGATCCATCATCCATCTCAACGTCTTTTGCAGTTGGGAGCCGCGCATTCCACCGTGTACAATTAACTCACGAAATGTCCTATACCTTGACGCGCTCGGACTACTCGCTTTATTGTGACTTAACGTTTGCAAATCGACAGCAACGGACTGAATTTCCCGATCCTCGCAATATTCACGCGAAGGAGGAACAAAGAGGACATTGCGTTTCGAATTGCAAAGTACGATATGGGACCCAAGTATTAGTGAGCTAACGAGCGCGCTCAGTTATTTGAAAGGCAATTCGCGCGCAACCGATTAAACAATGCGACACGGCACCGCTTGACAATGTAATTGCAGAGTATCCGGCCGATGGTTAACCCAACCCGGTCGGACTACAGTCCTCTCCAGTTTCAATCGAAATCGCGCCGCTGGACGATCATGTCAACGCCGAATCACATGGCTTTTCGCCGTAACTGCGAAATTATTATGTTCTTAAACATGTTCTACTTTGAACTTTTACATTAAAAAAACTATCAGATTCTAGATATTTTGGACCGATAAAATGAGTAGACAAATAACCGAGGATAAGAGCGAAATTAGCTGACTTTACAATTTTTATAAAAAAATAATTAATAAAAAAATAGGAGAAGTTGAGTACATTGGTACCATTTTCAAGTCTTTTCATGTTTTAAAATTAACTTAATACTTTCAGAATTTTTCAACTCTACGCGTAGATTTTTCTTTTAATGATTTACGTGGAAATTTATACGGGTCGAAACAGAGCTGAGAGAGAAACTTTGGCGTACGAGAGATGTGAATTGAACATGCCACCACGTGCGTAGCATCAACGAGACATCGTTGGTTTAATCCCGGAATTGTCTACATTGCACGCGTAAGTGCGTTCGACACATGTCGCTCGAATAGTCCACCGCAGAATGCTAAGCGTATGCACGTTCGCATTAGTCGAGCCCTGACAATGCGTGATTTCGAGTGGCTACGGTGCGGTAATGCAGTACCGAGCATGAATAGTCCATCCACGATTAATTACGCGATTGACCGTTTCATTAATGAGGCAAAGAAGTGTGACGTTAAAATACGTGATTGCAGTCCGTTTAACTATCGCAATTATCACAAGTAAGAAACGTGGATTGATAAATAGCGGTATCGATATGAAATAAAAATAAATATATTTATAGTATATTCTCTCACAACTACTGCAATATCTTAATAATGTTTAAGATTAAACTCAAATCGTTAGATTTATTATATGATAGTAGTTTGCATGATTATAATTCATCGGAATTAATTTGAGATGTAATAGAATATTTGTCGTAAAGATATAATAGATATATTAAAATAAAAAAGATATATATGTGATACAGACATTTAGACTTTGTAATGTACGATTTCATATTGCAATTGCAGAAAAAAATAGTAACATTAAACGTCATTAATCTTTTTTATTTTTTATTATTACTATTAAATATGAAAAAGGTATCCTTTGATTTTATGACTTACTCTGTGAATATTATACTAAAATGTTTTTTAATAGTACAGAGAAATAAAAATATTGAACTGACGTTTTCTTTAAAATGGATATAATTCGATTACTCTTTTAACTTCAAAATAAGGACAGGTCAGAGAATTGCTCTCGTTATCTCGCATCTTCTCATGTTTATGACAAACGTTACTGGTTCAGCGGTAGGTTGCATTGTCTCATTGTGTCTGTAGGGTCGGCGGCGTCCTCGACTCGTCCCTCCGCTGTCCTTTGTTTAGGGAGTTTCAAGGGACCTGGTGGTTTGCGGTTTAAGACGAGGTCAGAACTGTGGCGACGTTGAACTGCGTTCTCAGTTCCCTCCTCATCTTTTTAAAGAGTCACGTCGGTGGTCGAGAAAGGAATTGCGGGATAAGACGAAAAAAAGGAGGCAAGTAGGGAGAAAGAGATAGAAAGGCGTTCCGCGAGATTCTTTGCGACACCGCCTGTCGTGTGTGTATCTTCCGATTCCAGACGTGGAATAATATGCAAATTGTTGTTCCGCAGCTGTAGTCGGTCTTCATGAAAATGGTGTAACGTTATGATTATTTTGAAAAATTTTTATGTTATTATTTCTTGTTTGTTTGAAATTTCAACTACGAAATCGTAAGATTTAACAATCGATTAGTGTAACATTGTTAAAATATTGTTGCTATTTTATACAAAACAAATTACAGATTGGAGATAGCTTTATGCGTAATTTATATAAGAAAACGACAATTATATATAATTTTTCGAGATTGCGTATATGAACAAATTCTTTTGTCAGTTTTATTGAAAATGGTTTTAGATTTTAGAGGACGATAATATTATCGTATGTTATTATATTTTACAGCAACGTCTCCTTCTTTTTCCTCTTCTTTCCTCATGTTATTTTCCCAATGTTTTTTATCGCGAAGCACAAAATTTCGCTGTCGCTAACAAGGACAAACAAACGAGGTTATGCACAGCCATCAAAAACACGATTACGCCGTACGCATTACATTTCTCTTTTAAAAGCCTATTGCTGTTTGCAATTTTGTTTCTGAAATTTTCGAGCCGTCCTTTATGAGTCCCGCTTCGACCGTCAACGACGTCTCAAGAAGATCGTAATCCCACTGTAATAAAATTCGAATTGTCGACGGACAAAGCGAGGGATTTTACCGGATAAGTTTCCTCCCTAGTTTTCCTTCTTTTCCTCTTTTTTTCACTCGCCTTTCCCTCTTTTTGAAACTTTTCGTCGAGCCTTGCCTCTCAGATCCATCGGCCGCGGCTATTGTTATTCGCGGTTGTTATAGCAAGGGCAACAGTGCCTCCTCGCGCCAATTTCCGTGCCTTCGGCAGCGACTATCCAACCAACGCGGAGATGACGCTTAATTGCTTAGTCGTGTCGAGTTCGCGTGTTAATTGATTGGATTTCTTAAGGAAAACTTTCCTTCACGATCGGTCGCTCGAGTGCGATATAATAACTCCCTCTCTCGAGGTCGGCGGCCGCGACACGACAGCGGAATGAATAAATTGCACGGAACGGAGGTGCGAGAAGTTTCCTAAGACTACAGCAGAACCGCGTCAGCGATGATTGTTCTTCGTTAATCGCGCTTGCAATCTTTTAATTTGAATAGAACATTGATGGAGAAATTCACAAATGATTGTCTACGAATCTTGATACGAAATCACGATCTATTAAATTTCCTTTCTAGCGATCTTTGTAGATTCTATCAGCACATTAAATAATTTTATAAAATCGCAAAAAAATTTTCTGAATTAATAATAATAAATAAAGAAGTAATTAATTTTTTGTGACATTCCGAGTTTTATTATCTTTATCTTTTAAAAAACTTCGTTAAAATTCTCCATTTAATCTTTAACGAACGTGCATTTAGTCAATCTGTTGCAGCACGAACGTACATGCACGTTTTGAATTTTACGTCAAAACAGTACTGCTGTTAATTTACTTAATTTGTTATTAATAAAAATTATACTTAAAACTTTTTGCAATCTGATTTTTTAAAATGTGATTTGATTATGTGAAGTAATTCACTCCAAATTGTCAGTCAGCATTATGAAAACTTACTCGATCAAGGAATCAATAACAGCGTTTAAAGCGTTAAAACAGCGTTTAGAAAAGTCAAATAGTACATATACGTGCGCGTGCGCACGTATTGTATGTGTTTAACTATTATATGTGTGTTAAATATATTAAAATAGGTAGGTACATTGTTGTAGATCTTTTTCATGTTATTTACATTTTGTACATTGACTCGCGGTCTCTATTAGGAGACGACCAATTTCGTCGGCAAAGCACGTTCTGATAAATCGCGAGCGGAATGAGAAATAGCGGCAGTACGGAATGCATAACGGGGGACGTTCCAGGAAAGGATGGGCGACAGGGGTCGGGAAAAGAAATGAAGACATCGCACAGCTTGCGCGAGGGAGATCTCTGGGCCAGTGCCCGGTGTCGCGGAGGCAAGAAAACTCGTGTACCATGGATTAACGGCGGCACAAATCATCGGTGACAGCTTGTGCCTAGACTCGGGGCCTGTTCCAGCTTTGATTGAAAAGAAACGGGATTTAATGTTTGCGACGAGACAGGGGTGAACGACTCGGTTATCGAGAATACATACGCTCCGTACGAGCGTTGAAAAAATAATTTAGGTGAGCCTCGTTAACGTTAATCAATCTCCATCATCTTTGTGATTATTCTTTGAAGATCTTCATCTTTTAATTAACTTAGTAAATCTTCATTAATAACTTTCCCGCGGATGGTTCTGTAACATCGTTGGGTACTTGCAATTAAGTCGAAATTATAGTATTTTAACACGCGTCAATAACCGTAGGATTCAATCATATTTAATCACAGGACTCACATGTAAGACCTTTTGAGTAGCAATAAACATCAATATTATCGAAATGTGAAGCAGTAGAGGCGCAAAGGTTTAATTCTTCTACTGTATAAATTAATAATAATTATCACACGTGAATATATAATATTTTTTGAATATATAATCAACCATGTGATTTATTTATTAATATGAATGATAACATCAATTTTCGTGAATTCCTTTTTCAACAGACTTTATCATGCAAGATGGCATTAAATTAAATGATATTAAATTCGAAGAATTCTGAGATTTCTGAGTAATTCATTTCTTTTTTATATCATGTGTCACAAATCATTATGAATTACAGCTGTTAGCCGTTTTATATCACGAATTTTTTCTTTTTTTCTCTTTTTTTCTTTTCCTCTTTTTTCCCAGATGTTTTATGTATACATATTTTATCTTCCATATCATATTTTACTGTATTTTAAAACAAGAATCGGGATCGTAAGTTACTAGAGAGGAGTTTCTCTCGCGCGAGATGCGTGGTGAACGATCGCAGCTCGCGAGAACGCGGCAAGGGCAAAAAGCGGAAAACCGTTCTCAACTGCGACCGGTAATCCTCCGTCCTAGTAACTCCGGTGGAAGGAAGAAAAGTCGCGTGTCAAGGGGATTAACTGCCGCACAAATCATCGGAGGCGGTTCGTAACCAGCAGGCCGCTCGCCCGTGTCCCCTCGTCTCAGCCTGTGCAAGACGGGAATTCTAGAGCGGGTAGTACTCACGGCGATTGCTCCGCCATCCGCTGCATCAGGCGCATCGGTGAAGGCTTCCGGTAGAAGAGGGCCCATCGGATTCGGGGCAACCTATGGTCGCGGTGGTTGGTGATTGGTGTCCGTACTTTAGGAACGTGACCACACGACACGCGGCCGGAATCGTCGGAATTTATCGCGACCGAGCGCTTCCTTCCTTTCGATCAATATAATATAATAGCGCCGCGGCGGCGAAAGGTGCGTTATCGGGAGTGATTAATCATTGCCGTTTGTAAGTCCTTTTTTAGCCTGTGAATAGGATCGTAAATGCGAAATTGCAGAAATAGGTCATTTAAATGGATTATTTTCAAACAAATGATATAACCGCAATGCCTTTTTCACGAGCAATAAACAAAAACAAAACAAGTAATGAGTGTCAAATAAACATTATCCAATATATTATAAATCACTATCAAAGTCAAACGCGTTTCGGTTTACAAAGCCTTCTTCAGTGACAATTAACGGTATAATTTCGGTTAAAATACATAGCTGGCATTCACATTTTTCGGTTTTGCTGAATCCGATTATTTTTAAATCGGAATTTATTTCTAAAAAACATTCTCAATTAGGAAATTAAAAAATTCAGATGAATCGAACTTTTATAGAAAGTTCGAGTCATAGAAATCGATATTGCATTATTTATTTTTTCTGCTATTTTTAATAAGTTTTGATGCAAAGCCTCTAGCTCGCATCGCTTAATGGTATTTTGATTTCATGTTTTCATTGGCCGTCACGCGTCGATTTTGTCGTTTTCCGCCGCCCAACTACAGAGACTCGCTATTATTAGCCGAATGTTTATTCGCCCTCGTCACTCTTGCACGGTATGATGCACCGCGTCGCATTCTCTCTATCGGAAACGTCATATTGCGTGCCACTCTCATTGAACGTAGGCAAGTCACGCAAATATTTCCTTCGATAACAAAGCTTAATCAATTTTAACAATATAATTATCGTTGTTACCTGTTCCATCAATTATTCTCTTCTCTTAATTAGCTCACATTCACTTAATTCGTCACGAGCCTTTAATCTTTTATGCTAACCAACTCGTGTGTAGATTACTAATTTTAATAATGGCAATTATCTAATTTGGTAACCACTGTTTGAGTATATCACCGTTGTTTATAGATTTTCTAGAACGCTCTCTATAGTGCTTTGCGTGTGTGTGTCCACGATGGCGGTCGCGTATTTTATTTCCGTGTGAACGGAAATTAGCCGGCGGAGAGAGTGAGAGAGAGAGAGAGAGCGCGACGTTAAGCTTTACTGGAGAATATCGCGGGATTACGGCAAAGATTCCGACCTGAGGGCAGAGAAGTCAAATTCGATTAGCACTCAGCAATATCTCGCCGCTCTTTCCCGTCTGGCACGAGAACGGAAGCGTTGGGCTTGATCTACAAAGTTATTCTGTTCTAGATGTCTGGAACTTCTTGTTGATCCGATTAGGGTCGGTTTGATAAAGTCGTGATGGCGGACGCAAGCATCGTTCTGTATATAGCACTTGCAAACAGTGTGTCCACGGAGGATCACTCTCAACTTTAAATATTAATTTGATACATAATAGTGTGATACTAATACTTTTTAATAATATATTTTTCTTAGATATGAAAGTGAATTTTTCAGAGAATAATCAAATATATTATTTCTGTTATTGTGTTCTTGTACTTAAAAGTATTCGGTATGTTTGCAGTATGCATCTGTTGCGATGGCTGGTCGATCACATGTTTGGATCGTGTATAGTTTTTCAGGTGTATACGGTTTTTCAACAATTGGCCCTCGTTATACCTGATCGTATATATAGATACTAAGTGTACAAAAATTATCTATGACTAACTGACTTTAAGAATCAGTAAGTCAGGTAATCGAAGAAAATAGCCTTTTAATATCAACAAATATTTATGATCTTGTTATCGTTATTAGATCTCTTTATTTAAATTAAAAAACATTCCTAACAATACTACGATTTGATTAGTTTCGTAAATCACTATATATAATCCCAAAGTTAACTAAAATCTAAAACGAGATATTTTATTTATAATTTCCGAAAGTCTTATGTGCTTTTTCTCGATAAATATAATCTCTTCATTTTTATAGGAATGATATCAATGAAAATGTAACATATACATTCATTTAGCATGATGAACGTTATTTTGTTAGTTACACTCGCGCCGATAGATCGGATTTTTCAGAGGTGATTTGCGCGTATACAGCGGAAATGTATATCACGCGCGTCTACATTAATCCTATTCTCTCTCACCCCTATTTTGCAATTTAATCTGTGCGCACATGGTCTATTAAGCCGTGGCTTTGATTGGTAGGGACGGAAGTACGTTAATTGGATAAAAATTAACAGTCATTAACACAATTATCCCAGAGATGCGATTGATCAGATCGAATGTTTGTTGTGTGATGTAATTCGAGCGAAATGGAAAATACGATCGGAACGGCGTTTCATTGCGATTGTTACGATCTAGCGAATGTTTCGAGATGCGAAAAACAAAATAGCTGCGTGCCATTGTGCACCATCCGCGTGCAACATGATTGACTATCGGAAGTGAAACTATAAACGTTCACGTCAATCTTAATGAAAGAAAATAATTGTAAAGGTTATATGTATTATGTATCATAATTATTATTTTATCATTTGTTTTATTATTTATATCTTATCGTGATTTTTGTATTGACGCGTAATTAATAGATAACTAGTTTATTATATATGATTATATTCGTTTATATTATACAAATAGAAATATCAAATTCCTCCGTAACTATTTATTGATCAATTAGACAATATTATTGGAAATTATGTTGCATTGCTATTTATGCATGTATCATGTACATGTGTCCAATGCCCGCAATCAGTCCCTAAGCATCATCATTCTCCTGTACATATAACCACGTATAGATCCCGAGATGGACGCAATTCTCTCGGGACAATCTGCATACATGTAAAGATGCATATATGCAAATGTAGTCAGATACTGTAGACACAGTTGCTGGACGTAATCAGATGAATTAGCACACGACATTCACGTTCACGCGACGATGATTCACGCATAGTGTACACTTCGTCATCTACAGCTACATGGAAGAAACAGCTCCTCAAACATCCACCTAAAGGAATTGTTAGATATATATTGCATATTGATATAAGTAATACTAATAATTAGTTATCAAATGCAATAATTAATTATGTCAAATACAATGATTAATAATTAATTGTCAAATTATGCGCTACTGATACAAATATTTTTTATTTACTTCGTTTCTTAAATTTCTATTATAAAATTCACGTTTTCAACTTACCAACTTTTGTTTTTTTTTTTGATACTGCGTATTTATTGTTACTAGTCTCATTGTACTATTTTTAAATCGAGAATCTGCTGGAGATTTTTATATTCCATCAGCAAGGAAATAACATTCAGTCTCAGTTTTATTTTACTGATCGATATTTTTTTGTATTTCTTCTTATTTTTTTTAAATATTGAATAAATCTGTGTACATAAAATCTCAAATCAATTAAATAATAAATTGTAGAACAATCAATAACATATGTAGTTAATAACAGTAACTTTTAATTAGGATGTAAAAACATCTTGGATAATTGTTAACGCAAAAATGCTAGGTGACTATTTCCAAGTTAGAAAAATAAAAACTTCACTTTCTCTCTCTCTTTTTTTCAATATTTGTAGGTAGCTTCTATCTATTGTTTTGCTAGCTAACTGTATGGTCACGGGTGATAGTACCCACATCGAATCACGCTAGCCATCTGCTCGAATTTCACCTGGAGGATGCTAGTTACTGCAGGTGCAAAGATATCACATTTCCCTATCTTCCCTGAATGTTCTCTTATGTTTACAATTCGACTTATGTGTTTGTGTATTGCTTCGATCATGGTAGAGAGAAGGAAAGAGACATCGAGGATGAAACAATATTTCTGGGTTCAGCAATAGGATTGCTCAGTTTTAGGATTGTTGCGACAGGACTAAATCTCAGAGGGTACGAGGATCGGAGTGGGGGAGGACTGTACACTTAAGTCTGATTGCAAGTGCGTACTATAGACTTGCTGCGGGGAGGAGGAGGCGAGCTCGGAAATGCATGCCTTGCTTCTAGAACTGTGCTGTTTGGGGGATGCAGAAAGGCCCTCGTCGCAGCTCGGCGACGACAGTGTTCACGCCCGTGTGCAGCCACGGGAACATGCACGTGCTCGTCGATCTGTGTACACATTTGGCACGTTTTCTCTCGTAGTAAACCCTCTTTCCGACCCCCATGAAAGAACTCGTTTGCGGTATGTACGACCGTCCAATTGGTTGCAGGGAGTATATTATATGTCGCTTCATCACATACGATCTGAGGATGATGGTCAAGATTTCCAACGAATTCGAGTGGATTCGATATCGGTTTTAATGTACCATTAGGGAAGCTATTCTGATAATGGACACTTTGGCTGTCTCAGATTCAACGTTTTCGTAATCGTACTCTTGCTTAATTCTTTCGGGTCCCTGAGAGGGTGATATAACTTGGGTAACAGTTTCAAATTGTTGGAATATAAGTAATAATCGAATTCCAGTTTATTACAATATTTATGCTTAAATATTGTAATAATTTCCACTGGAATTTGATTAATAAATTAAAAATCCAACTTGTATGTTGAAAATAATTGATTTTTTATGACTATATTTTTTAATAAATTTAGTTTGTGATTTAATTCCAACTATTAAATTTGATGTTATTTAGAAATAGGCATTTTTGAGCTCAGTTGACAGTGGTACTTTTTGTAAAACACTTAACTTTCCGAAATAATTTCATTTTTTATGCACTATTATTCATTTTATTACCATATGTATTGAATAAATAATATGTTGCAATATAATCTCTTTTGCCTAGAATCCACGAAATGATCTTCTCTGGCTCGGAAACATCGTTTAACATGAACTTTCTTTAATGAATTAAACCGTTCTCGACTTAAGAACGAGCTTAACTAAATCCGCGTTCTTAGTCAAGTTTCTCTAAAGTTCTACTATTCATTGTGCCGTGTGACTTTGTTTATATATTAGTTCACACGTGTTTGTGGTTGTTCAGGATTCTTATTCGTGACACACATTAGATGAAAGTAAGTCGTAAAACGATTCTTGACATGACGCATTTCGCAATTAATACCCATATTTTCCTATTAGTTCTTTCAAGCTAGTCTAAATCAGTATATTTATGTATTCATCGCTGTGAACCAAAGAGAAAATTTAGACCCAAGTCATTTATCAACATAGCATTAAGAGATAGTAGAAAGTTGTGTATAAATTAATTTCTAATCAAGATTCAATAATTGCGTTATTTTTCTCGAAAAAGATTCTACGTAACACATAAATAAATAAATATATATATAAAAGATAAATTTGTTATACGCAGATAATATACTAAATTTAAAAACTTGTACATACATCTAAAAATAAATGCCTCTTTTTTTACAATTTAAATAGTTATTCGAGAAACCAAGAAAAAAATAGCTGTACAACTACAGCTGTGCGATTGTTCGTTTAATTAGTGACTCATTCGATTTATTCGTTCGTTGATCCATTTCCTTCCCGTCTCTGTCTAACCGTCTCATTATTCTGCTGTCATATATCAAATCCGCGTGCACACTTGTCTGGGAAATTCGGCGAGCGCAAATCACGCGGTCCGTTTTCACGAGATTAAATTCATTTTACGCAAATTACCGGGCGCATTCATTCGTCCGTTCGTTTTCATCGCGCCGCGCCACGCCGTATATCACCGGCATGCGCCGCTACCCCCGACAAGGGATGCACATTCAGTACCGTACTGTCGCTTATCGTCGGGCAGCAATAGCAATTATACAATGTGGACTGCTGGATAAATTTTTATAACCCGCCGCGAAGAGATTAATGCCACTTTTAGTGGAACAAAAATGAAAACGTTGCATATTCCTGAAATTAAAATACCGTACCGTTGCTCGTTGGCCAGTGTACATGATTATGCAGCTACATTGTTTGTACATATAGTTCATACTTGTATAGTATAAACTATTTAGATAGATTTTTTTTTATGTACGGGAAAGTAATAGAAAAGTTTAATTAAATAAGCGATTTTATTTTTTTGTACTATAATATAATCTTTTTTCGGTGAATAAAAAATTGTTGCATTATTGTTTTATTAAATTAGCATTTTTCCTATTACATTTTGTTAACAATAAAAAAATAATCTCACGATACAATTAAAATTATATGTAACAATTTTAACGATATTAATATGCAAATAATATATATTATACGTATATTGAAATGATTCTTAATATTAAACAATACATTACAACGTTTCTCACACAAAATTAACATTTAAGCATAGGGTGTATATTGTCCGTTCTCCCATAGTTTCTCCCATAGTTCAAACACCGAACCTATTGCGTTCGTCGTGTTTTTGCTGTTTCCTCTCTCTCCTCGCTAACGTCGCAGTCTACCATCGCTTCGCGATTTTCGGGGGATGAGCTTCGTCGCGGTTTTCCCACCGCACTGTCGGGACAACACCAGCGACGAGAGTACTTCTAACGTGGGAATCGCCGATGGGGATAGCGGCGCGCACCCTTATAATAGACGCTTGTTTGCTTAATTTGGTGATTTACGCGCCGCGAGTTTGCACAACGGCCGGATTCTCACTGCTTGAATCCCACTGACTTATTGAAAGGCTGGCTTCGAATCCTGTGGGATAGATTAATAGCTACTCTCTCTACGGGATGATTTATGCTGTCCATTTCAGAGAACCCGTGTGTCACATGATAAACCTCGAACTATAATTCGCGCTAGTTCCCGAGTACAAATATTTTTCTGGTCAATTGACTTTTTTCGAAGTATATATACTACGAGCAGAGCGGCACTTTCTCTAGAGTTCGCAGTCGCTCGTAACTCTAAAAATTAACTTCAATTTCTATATTCGAATAACCGTTATTCTTTTTTTGATTTCAGGTAAGTGGGATTCAGCGGTATGCCGTAATTTCTTGGATATTCTACGCTCCGACAACCTGCATGAGATCTTGTGATCTTCAGTCTGGTTTGTATTATGAGCAATTTGTGCCTCATTCCGAGATTTTTTAATTCGACACACACGAACCGATATGTATTTATCTCGATATTACTTATTCTGATTCGAACTCAGAGCTGTGAATTGAACATTTCTGGTACTCCGAAATCGACTTTAATGTCATTACACCTCTCGTATTTTATCTTGCGTATCGTTTCTCCTTTCGTATCTTCATAAAGTTTTCTACATATAAATAAAGGGATCTCGGAATAGTTGCTGGCATCGATTGCACTTCAGCGCACGCGATGAATTTTGCTTTTAGAATAACAAAGTGACACAAACCGCAGATGTCTGCTTAAATAGAAGGGCGATAGGGTGGGTGGTGGAAGAAGAAGGGCGCGAAAGGACAACGGCACTTTTATTTCCATTGACGACAGGTATATCACGTTTTCACATTGTGCGGTGATTGCAACGTGTTTCGTCGCGCGATCGTGGTAGAAACGCCGATTCTTCTTTCTTTCAGCCGAACGAGGGGGAGAAGAATCCTACCCTTTCGTGTCGCGATGTGAAAAGATTCGAATATGGAATATGAAATATGGAATATATGAGATAAGCAAAGCGTACTCTCTTTGTAAAGAGAGTAGTGAAAGCAAGAATCGTTTATTTGATATCGACAGATATTACTCATGTCCCTTTGAACAGCACGCTCAGGATAAAAAGCAATTCAGCTTTATGAAATTTAGGTAAATAATATAAATAATTTAAAGTATGAATTTAAGCGAATTTAATTGATTTATTTAATGCAAGATATTACCGATAAGTTAGAAATATTTCTCATTTGTATATTTCTCCTTTTTAATGTAAAAAAATCTGTGACTTATATTTTGGATGTAAAAGAGATGATTTTATGCAGTTGATAATTAGAAAAACTCGATTTTGTTAAAAAAAAACCAGGAGAATAAAATAATTGAGAACATGTACAATTTTGCGAACACAGATGAGAGCAACATTGAATGGCTTTTTTTCAAAGGAAACGGATGATAATTTGAAGAGTATCGACATGTCATCAAATTTTAATGCATTGTAGAAAGTATTTCACCATTGATTAAAAAGATATACCAACAGCGTTTTTTTTTTTCATTTATCATCGAGGAGGGGGAGTAGCAACTTGAAGAATGGGGATGAGTATTTGCGACTCTAGAAAGGAGTCCTCGGTGGGTCACGCGCGGATTTTTCATTCTCGAGGAGAGAAATAGGAAATGGAGAATCATAAAACGGAGGGAGGGAAGGCCATGAAATGGTAAATGGGAAACGCGTTTTTTCGGCATCCTCGTCGAAGAGTGACAGAAAGCGCACAGAGGGCAACTGGAGCATATCTTAGCGACGGATGCACTCATTGTTCCGGGAGAATCAGAGTTTCTCCTCTATCTCTTTCTCTTTTCTTTTTTCTTCTTTCTACATCTCACTCTTGTCTATATCGGTAGCTACCATTGGTAGTCTTTCCTTTTAAGCAGCTCGCAGAAGAGCGAGTCGTGCGTCTTTCTGATAGTTTTTTCATCCCCCTTTATCTCCTAATCTTTTTTCTCCCCTTTCTTGTTTCTTTGCGAGAGAAAGAGAGAGTGCTGCACCGATTGTAATTTCTGAAGGTAACCCCGCGAATCCCCGGGTCGGATATATATGTATATGCGAGTCTATCACTGTAAATGGTTTAAAAGAGAGTAAGGAAGGAGAGAAGGAAGGTTACGTTGATGACAAGTCGGCTGGGTAAAGGATATAGGTTACTGTGAGTAAATGTCACCGAAAAGTATCCGGAGTAATTTGTAATGCTTTCAGATTCTCCTCTACCAATTCTCCCACTCCTCTTATCCCGATTCCGTCTAAGTGGAGGATACGAATTCCGTTTATTTTGCGACGCATTCCCGCTGAGAGCTCGCGGTAATTAATAATAATTTGCACTGTGCGCGTGTGGATTTTGTGAAGGTTTTGCCAAGTACTCTCCAAGCAGTAGCGAGGACTATTAGATTGCAATCTCTGATTACAATCTCTGAACTCGTGGAAATTTTGGGAACGAAAGTGAAAATCGTATTAATAATAGTAATTTTATTGAATGCATATTATATTTAGTTTAACAAAGTTTATAAAGGTTGAAAGACGAATGAACCACGAATATGACAACAATACTGCTGTTGCAAGAAAACCTACTTACCTAAAGCAAAATTAAGAAATTAAAAAAACATTAAAAATTCTTTGATTATTTTGAGTGAATCTCTCAGCAAAAATTTAGTCGAATATCAATTTCTTTCACAGCTTTGAAGTACTTAGCTTTAGAAATCATTAGACTTAATCGTCATTATATCATTTTCTGACTAATTAAATGAAATTAATTATCTTGAAAATCTTTTTAGATTGTTATTAGAAAGTGTTAAATTTTCTGGCGAGATTTTTGAAGAGGATTTTCGCAAGTAATTCGAGTAAGAGAGAAAGAGAGAGATAACAGGACATAATGACTTATGACCTTTACTTTTTTATACTATTACTCGAAGCAACACGCGATGAAATGTCAACAGTTTTTTCCTTATATAATTGTTGTGGAGAAATAAACGTGATGAACTTTCCTATGCTTTCTTTTCCACCGCTTCAACAAGAGATCTACGACAATGATGAAACAAGCACGAAGTCGTCAGACAAAGAATGTAGGTTACTGCGAACCTTCTAAACGTTTCTCGAGTTTATTATTTGCTATTTTCTTTTTTTTTTAAGTTAGACATTGTGAAAACATTTTTTATAGCTATAGCTTAGGCTTATTTTTCGCGAAGTCGTCTTTATTTCTGTACTGATTTTTTTTCTATGACGGGAAGAAAAAAGGATAGTTAGAGAAGAAAAAAATGTGATAAATATTATCTTTTAATTGTAATTATGTTAATTTAATATTTCTCGTCTTTCTTGATTTTTACTTTTATTTCTATTTCTACCTATTTTTAGATAGCTTTATTTACGTTAAAAATTCATTCGATAATCGAGACATGTAAATTTTTTAGTCTAGTATCGCTTTATATAAAACAATGATACGCTTTAAAAAAGCACTTTTAATAGAGATAAAGCAAAAGAACAAAATTTCGTATTTGTAGAAAGAAATAGTGAATCGTGTTGCCGAAGATTTATGCTTTCGGACATTCACGTATCCGGGAAGAAAAATATTGCGATCGAAAAAAGCCCTGCTAACCTCCGACCCTTTATCCAGACACATCCTAGTGGCTTTCTGTGATGGACAACGTACCCGTGTAGGGTTTACCCAAAAGTTTAAATTCGAGTTTAAATCTCCCCGTGTTCGCCGAGGGATCAAAGGACGAGAGTGGGGTGTAGAGAGTTCGAAGTTAAAAAAGATCTTACATTGCTCGTGGAGGAGTAATATAAAGGACCGGATATTGCTAGAGAGAGCTTGAAATTAAAATTTCTCCACTAATTTAATGTTTCCTGCTTACTTACGGCTTTTTTTTAATATAAAAATTCTATATGGTTTTATTGTTGTATTACAGTTGAGAAAATATAATTAAATTTAAAAATAAATTTAAAATTAAAAGTAGGATTGAGAAGTTTTATTGTGTGTGAGGCTATTTATTAGCCGAATATACATAACAGTGAATTAATTTAATTTTTACCAAGTAGTGTACTGCGATTCTCTTTCTCTCTCTCTCTCTCTCTCTCTCTCTCTCTCTCTCAGATCAAATATTATTTTACCATGAATTCTGATTGCCGATCGACATTTGTAATTTTCTTGTCTTAAAATAAAAAAATCGAATCTTTTCTTTGTGACTGATGATGGAAGAATCGGATAAGTTGCGTGAAGATCTAAAGTCAACTTTAAAGCCACCATCTGTTTCAACAGATCAGACAAGATCGACGCTCCCAAGATTACGCAAATCCGATATTAGTCTTGGCTAGGTTTAAGAATGAAAGGGATTAAGGTCTCGGAAGACGGGGAAGAAAAAAGCACAAAGAGATCTTGATCATCTGTAGAATTATTAAAAGTGATCATGGATACAATCCATCAGCATCTAAATTAATTTGAACATTTATTTATAAGAATATTATTTACAGAAAGAATATTTTTATAAAATATTATTTATAGAAAAAAATAGTCTCCCTTTTTTATAACACGTCTCTTTTTAATTTTGTCTATTTTTTATTTTTCTCAGTTATGTTAGTAATATTCATGTCAATTAATAACATCGTTATTAACGAGTGACAGATACTTGCGGACTTTGCCCATTTATAATCACGTCATTCATATTTCTTTCAACGTTCACGAAACGGAGTATTAACAGTTTCAATAGAGCCTCATTAGGAATTCAAGAAGCATCGGGTCGGAATCAGGTCTCAATCAAACCGTAGTACAGAAGAACTTTTCCCAAGGGACACAAGAGTACTAATAAAGATAATATTTGCCAAAAGTCAACGCACTAATGAAGTACGATCAAACTCGTGCGGGATTCCCGTTATAAGAGATACGCGAAGAAATTCAGTTATTAGCGAAACTTTGTATCAACTTTCGACCGCCGGCTGCATAGACTTTCTCTACTATAAAATCGTTTGTTCGTTCCCTTCTTCAGTCTTGAATAATTTCATAATAATTTCAAAATCGTTTGTGTGCAATTTCCTGTAGGAAAGTCCATCTTCAAGTCTCTTCATACGATTCAGTTTGAAAAGCGACCGAAAATTCTAAATAAAAAAAAATCTCATCTTTAATTTAACTCAAGAATACTAAATGGCTCATAAAGCTTCATTTAATTTATATATTAATTTATATTTTAACAATTTTCCATATAATTAACAATGTTTTTTAATTATATTGAATTAATGATGAGCGAATGAATTTTATTACATGCTCTAGTTAAAGATAGTGAGATATTTTCGTTATTACTATTTTTTCAATATGAACATAACATGCAAATAATATAATGTATTAACATCATTAGATATGTGGAAAGATAATATCTACGACACATAATATCAATACCACATGTGTTGTACGAAACACATATGGCTCTTCAAAAATTCAGCATACTTTCGTCGAGAATAGCGTACATGGTTTAGAAAGAAGCGCTCAAGAAAATCCGTATACAATCGAGGCATAAAATCTGACAAGTACACTGTCCTTAAAAAGTTTTTCAAACGACGTGCATAAATAAACGTAAATACAAACGTATACAGATTTTCGCGTAGACTTTTATACAGATTCTCACGTAGTAGAACAACCAATCTTGTCATCAATTGTATTTTCTTTGAGAGAGAATCAGAAAGACGCGTGGATTAGGAAGAAACGTCGTAAGAAAATCAGCATCGCCTCTTTCCAACTTCTGCATGTCCTCAAAACTTTTTGGTGATAATGTATACGTATTGTAGCACACGCACGAAACAGCCGATTTGAAGTCCTTTATCATCGACATGCGAGTGAATGGAGTATCGTTGAACAATTTGCCATTCTATGGCTCCCCGGGAAATTCCCGCAAAGTGTCCGGACGCCATCGCGAAAACTCGCGCCGAATTCTTCTTTTGACGACGTTTCGAAACTTTGGCTCCGCGGAGAGAGACATCCAAAAGTTTTTCAAAGTAACGACTCGTTCCGCAAAACTCCACCGATTTTTCCCGCTGCAAAAGTTCACGTACTATCGGCTGTCTGGAATAATAAATTCAGCAATGTTAGTAGATTCCACCCTCTTTCATCCTCTCTTTCCCTTCCACGTTCTTGGCTGGAGTTTGGTCCCAATTCAAATCCAACAGTCTTCTAGAATGACTTAAACTGGCGTGTGCGATGCACATTTATTTACCAAAAACATACGATAAATATTACTTTGTATTTATATCAAATATATTCCTATGTCTTTTTGCATTCGAATATAAGTGAATATTTGCTTAATTTATACAATTTCTCCGATCAATCGATATCTCGATACTCAACAAGCTTTCATTTAATTTAATTTATTCACTAATTATTTTATTTTTATCATTAAGAGTATTTTGCAATAAAATAAACTTTTATTGAGAAAGAAATCCTCTTGAGATTAAATAAAGATTAGGATCTTACTGTATTTAAATATCGAAAGCCACTATGCAAACTTCGGGCTTATTTTTGTTTTCTCCATGAGACGAGTGCTGTGTAAAGTGTCCACAAGTGTGGTATCCATATGACATCGCATGATGTAAGAAAGATGAATTATGTAGCGACGAGCATTTTAGACGGTTGCCTTGAGAGAGGATTAATATAAAATCCCTTAAATATTAATAGAGAGGATGAGTCGACGAATGAAAGATACGATTTATGGTTTCTTCTTCAGTGTAAAATATTTACGGTGAAACGAGATTCTAATATTTCTCCATTATTCTTTCATTTATTTTAAAAATAATGTGATCTAAGAGAAAAGATTATCATAATACATTATAATAAGGTAAAAGAGAAATTATTAGATTATTAATTTCTGTCTGCATTAATTATTTATGCTGATATGTTATTGTTGTATCGACGAAACTTTAAAATATTTTAAGCTTATATTGAACTATTCTAAAGGAAAAAAGTGTTAGAAAGTGTTTTCGCGGTAATAATATTGTTCGAGGACACGTGTATGAACCTATCCTGCCATTTAGACGATCTGATAGTTCGAATATTGCAGATACGAATTTGATTGCAGCTTTGCAATGCCATTGCGCGCCTCAGGGCGCGTGATTTTCGCGATTTATCCATTTATTGAGCATGAACAAATGAAATTTAATGGGCAAGCGTGTCGAGGCCGCTCGGATCGATTATCAATCGGGATGCATTTTGCAACATAACAATTGCAAAACGCTTGTGGCATCGTAACTGGCCTTTATCCTTTTGTAATTTTTATCCATGTAATTCGAATGGACGTACACCACGAGTTAACACTTTGCTGTCAGCGTGACTAATTCGATTCAAGCTCGCAAAATTGTTACGCGCGTTTCTCGCTCGCCTTTTCATTCGATTATCACCATTTTCTTTCATGCAGCCGAGTATCGTTCCCCGAATTCATTTGCGTGGAAAACGAGGAAATAAAGAGAGGGTCAACGTACAACCAAAGAATTTTCTCCAGCTTTTTTTGCTGAGAAAAAGAAGGAGTAACATCGCGCGATTCTTTCGAAGGTTGCCGTCGAAGGTGGCAGTCGAAAGCATCTTCAATAAATTGTCGAATCGCAGGCGTTCGCAAAAATTTGCAAGACGTTCAGATGCGAGCAATTCCACGATTTAAAACGCGGAAATTTATCGGCTGCCATAGACTGATCGAAAAACCAAAAAACGGAAAGTTGAGGATTTGAATTCGAGGAAGAATGCAACGTGTACAAAAAGATAGAGAAAAGTAAGATCAGCAGACATATGTGCCTATTTTTTAAATCACTCTAGTTGACAAAAATGATTAGGATACGCTAAATCTTTTTCTTATTAAACGATCTTATTAAACGAACTTTACCGTAACGGAAAAGGATGATTCGGAAGGATGTTTGTGTAGTTAGGGAAACATATTAAACCGCGAGTTACATTACTCGGGCTTATCAACGTCATATGTAGTAATTTTCTAATATTCTATCTTAAGAGACATCGAGACTGAAGACTGAATAAAATGTATCTACGCACGTCGTTGAGAGGATTGAACACGCATATGATTAATCCTCATAATCGTTCTCTCGCGCATTCGTGCGTTCGATCACGTCGCTGCGATTCGCTATGAAGCGCCTTCCATTTGAAAACTGCAAGGCACCATGAAAATAACCGTCAGTCGCGTCCAAATAACTCGCCGACCGCGGTTATAGTGTTATGTATCCGAAACACCCCACGCACGATAAACGCGCGGACTCTATTTTAGCGGCCCCGGACGCAGTACGCGCGAACAGATGTAAAACATACAGTTTCTGCGCGCGGCACGTGGCGCCCGTAATAAAGCAACACGATAACGCGTTACATCGCTCGCACGCATGCACGCGTAAACGAAGTATAAATTTTTTATCTTTGTTTAGAGGAATTCTTTGAACAATTTGGAAAGCAATCTTTGGTCCTTGACCAAAACGTCGAAAAAAATCGAATTATGCTAAACGATTAAGAGTATAAATGACAAAAGATCTCAACTAGAATATAATTAGTAAAATTACTCTGGATTTAATTCAGAATAGATTTTTATAGATTTCTAATTTTAAAATTTGTTACAAGGATATACATATATACGTCTGGTATTAAACAGATTTAGAATAATGATTTCCGTGTACACTATCGCTAAGGTAAAATCGACCTTGAATTAAAGGGCAGGTGATGCGCCGGTTTTTTACGACATCTCGTATGCTTGCTCGCGTGAACGTTTCACCATGTGCGGCGTCGATATATAAAACGGATTTATAAATTTCTCGCTTCACGATTTTCCTTGCAGCTTCTCGACTGCACTCAGAGCTGTCGTAAAGCTGTCGCTACCGCGCTGGATAATGGTGGTGCATGCGAGGCAAAGTGTGTTTTGACACGCATTGCGTTTAATGACCGATCGAAAGGCATCGTCGCGCTGAGAAGATAATAGATTTTATGTAGAGACAGGATTATATAGACATCCTTCATTTTCGAAACATGCAAGAGAAACTTGGAAATGTGATGCTAGAGTAGATGGAATAGAAATGTTACTCGAGCGATCTTTCACAATTTTATATTATTATATTGCATGTTATAAAATTATGTAGAATTCAATTTGTGTTAGATACAAGCAGCTAATTTTCAAGTAATAATCAAAACTTGAAACTTCATAATTCTGTTGTGATATGAATTTTCTCTTTTCGGAGAAATACACAAATAGGACATATTTGTAAAACTGCAGGTTCTTTCGAAGCAACTCACGCATTCCTTCAACTTTTAAAAAATTATTTTCAACAAATATGGAATTTTCTTACCCGTGTTTCACGCACGAGACACGCAATGAAATCAGCGATGAATGAAAAGGAAGAAGAAGAGCCAGTTATTCTCACTGTTTTCGTATCAAGATACCGACTCAGCTTTCGCCCGGGCTCTCCCGGAATCGGGGAAACTGTCGAAGTAAATGGAATGAGCAAGACAAAAACGACAGGCGGAAATCGAAGATCCCACGGAAAGGAGACCTGTAGAAGCAGGAAAAAAGGAGGAGAAGAAGGAAAAAGTGAAAAGGAAAAAATGAAAGTGAAAAGGAGAATAAGGCATGTGAAAAAGGGGGTTAAAAGAAGGAGCCTTGGGGAAACCGAAGGAATTGATGGACACGTATAAAGGAAGCTGCAGAGATAAAGGGATTAACACGTCGACGAAATGCGGTGAGTTCGACGGTCGATCGTCGTCGAAATCGTATTTGTTCGGGGTCTCCCTGTTTCTCCTTTCTCCTCCTTCTCCTACTCCTCCTCTTTCTCCTTCTCTCTCTCTTTCTCGCTTGCTCGCACATAGCTTCTCCTTCTCCCCTTTCTCTCGTTACCGTTCTCCTGGTTCGCGTTCACTCCCATTCCGAGCTGTCCGCCACTATCGACAGCAATGGGATCCTCGTGCTATTCGATTCCCGTTGCTCGACGGCGGTTTGGAAGCGCGATTCCGCCAGACGAGATTAGGCTCGGTATTGCCTAACGAGAGCTGAGTTCTCCGGCGTTGGAAATTAGAACGGGCGATGCTGTATCGCACCCATGTATTGGTTTCTTTTTGCTTTGTCAATCTCTTCTGTCCCTGCTCGTAAAATGCATCTTTCTTGAATTAAGTAGTTAATCTGATTTTTTGTTTTCAAGTTAAGATTGCAGTTACGATAAAAGCGATTTTTATATTTTTTAGATTATATATTTTTTGCCACGACAATAAAATACAAATGAGATGACATGTTGTTTTTTACTAAAGATTATATGCATTTATTTATTTAATTTTATAATTTGGTAATTAATAATATATAGTGACGTTAACATGCGATTGATCAATGTCTGTAATTATAACGTATAATCTTTGTTTCTTAATTCTAAGTAGAAATAATTATAAATTAATGATTATATTTATATACTTTAACATCTTATAATACAACGGCAGTAAAAACTTATATACAATATACTTATATACAATAACCTACAGTGCTTTATTATATGAACATTATAATAATGTTATTACACAAAAACAATAATATTGTTATTAATAATTGTTGTTATATCAATAAAATACTACATTAATATTGTTAAAATTAATTTTGTTAGAATATAATTATCAATTGCTTTAATATATTGATTAGCAATTAAATTTAATTGTAATTAGTTCTAACACGATTCAGCAACAAAAAGTATGGTAATAGCATGAAAAAAAATATATTTCCTTTTTAACTGCAAATCTTTTGTACGAAACCATCGGTGTACGTTAGTATGACGAATCGTTCGGTTGTGCTTTCGACTAGCTATTTCGGAACTGCTTCGAAGACTCGAGATATCGCGCACAATACGTTGTGCAATGTTAAACGCGACGGGCGACGATACAGCGAGAATAGATGAACGAAATCTGTCGAATAAAAGGTTTGGTATATCAAAAGCCTTTTGGCAGAGATCAGACGACAGGATGCACGCGTTTTGGAGCGGAAAATCGCTCAGCCGGGTTTGTTTTCCGCTCGTAAACGAATACTTTATCACGAAACCATATGTCTTCTATCGGCCATAAAGCCGCGAATTGATGTCGAAAATAGGTTGGATTATTTCAAGTGAGATATCTATTACAATACTCTACGTACTCGCAATATTTATCTAATTAAAGGGCCAAGAAATCCATTCTTGAATAATGTCTGCATTAGTGGAAAGAGATTTTGAAAAATAATTTCTCGTTTCCACATGTAAGAGGAGATGAGAATTAATTCTCAAACAATAGGTTTTTCTCTTGTAACTCGGAATATTAATTAAAAATTTGTAGATATATAGCGTCACTTAAGAATTTTAAAGCCAAATATATAACATTGTGGAAGCAATTCGTAGTAATAAATTTCATATTTAGAAAACGTTATTTATATTAATGTGAGACAAATAGAATAATAGAAAAGAATGATCAATATACAAAAGTAGTATATTTAGATATGACGCTGAAAATAATTTGAAAATATATTTGGCGAGTTATTTTTATACAATCAGAAATCTATTGATTATCAATTGATCTTTCTTGCGATATATTGCACCACATCAAAAACCAGAGAACGCAATAGATTCCGGGAATAATTCCATTGCAAATATTTTATTGATTATCCTAATTTTTCGCTTTTGTCTCGGCACGTCATAGTGGCATCGATAGCGAAAATGGAACGGAACGAAGGAACGTAGTCTGGAGCAATTGTTTCTTCCCACATTTTTATGGTCGTTGCCTCGATGCTGTGCACTCATACTCTTGTGTCAAGTAAAAGTGTGCATTGTGTCCGAACAAATCCGCGTGCATTGGCTTTACCGTTTTTTTTTCTCCTGTCTATTCGTTCGCTACCTTCTCTCGCCTTTATCCCACCTCTTTCGTTTTTCTCTCTTCTCTTCTTCATTTTTTTCGTGTGCCATTCAGTAGTGTATAACGGTGTGCACGACTTTATTAGAATTTTATTGGATTACGTAACCACTTTTTCATTAAGCTAGATGTTGCTAATTGAACCGAGACTTTAGACTGTCTCTTCTTTTTTTCTTTCCACTCTTTTTCGTCTGTCTTAATTTGATAGCAACCCTCGATACAAATATGATGCGTAGCCTACGGTCTCGTCGAGACCGATGAGATGTATACTGGGGATTGTTTTTCGCATCTATCAAGCTATCCCTTTGCCTTTTCGCCATCTTTTCGTCTTCTACGCTCATCCTTTTATTTTCCTCGAACTTTTGTTTTCTTTTTTCCCCTTACTCCTTACTACTTTTTCACTCTCCACTTTTCGCTCTTTCAATTCTGTTTTTTTTTTTTTACAATAGCATTTAACATTCGAGAGGAATGATGCGTTAGATACTTCAAAGGAGTTTAAAGATTATATGGTATTCTTCATAACTTTCTTTCCGTATCTCGTCGCAACAGATGATTTCCTCGTTTTGTACTTTTTTCTTTCATCCTTTTTTTCAGTTAACTTCTTCCATTTTCTCTTTGTTGTAAAAACTTCCTCTTCATTCTTTCTCGATTGTAAGATTTGTAAGATATTCCCGAGATCTGTGAATGATTCACGAACGATTATTCAGATTGATTCATAACGTGGCTATTTATTGTGGTTCTCTTAATACTACGATAATACACCGAGTGGCTTACCGAACGCTTTTTTAATCAATTCCATAGTAAGATTTTTTTTCGTAATTAGAAACATATTTTTTGATATACATAATTTGTATCGGGAGGAACAAAGACTTTACACTCGTCCGATAATCATTTTACATTGTTCTCATTCACAAACTGAAGTATTGCGTGCAGATTGTAACGACGATATTGCGGAAATTGCATTATGTTAAACACGCTATTAAATATTTATCCGCGAATGCGTTTTGGGACGCAATTAATAAATTCATCGTGCTGCATTCGGCGTTATCAGCGTTATTACCTACTTCGTATAATATTACTGGCGGTACTATTTAGCATCATTACTCGTGCTCGACGTACGTAATGGGCCTCGAATTCGATTAATCGAGTTGGAACACGGCGGTTTTAAACATGCCGGTCACGTAGCGATGAAGTGCTAACGAAGATAGCACAAACACGCGCTCAGTTTCTGGATCGTTAAATATTCCAATGCGCTATCTCGGTCCGGGTTGTCGCAGGGGATGCGTATATACCTACCTCTCGAAACAGGGTTGTCCTCTGGTATGATAGGGGAAATCAGCGCCCTCGGCTAACCCTTAATTAAATGCCTCTCGTTACCTATTGGCCCTATCATCAATAATTTTAGTAAACCATAGACCGAATGCTAATTCCATTACGTTAGTCCATGAATTTTCTTACATGGACACCCCCCTTATCGAAGGACATCTCTCTGGCCTTCATTATAAAAAATAAACCACGATTGACATATCGATATAGATAATCAAGTTGCAAACTAGAGAAGGAAGCTGAATTCATTTTCCGCGAATCAAATTTCGAATTATTCAGTTAACCGAGATACAAAACAAGGGGAGGTAAGTACCTCTACGAGTAATGAAAGCGAAGAGCACGGGAAATGGTAGTTTTAGCTGCTGGTAACGAAGGCCTACATTAAAAAGAGTACTTAGCTGCCACGAGAATTTCCTGTCGGGATAACATTAGTAAAGCTGCATATTCCACAGTTTCCGTGAGCACGTACCCGAAACTCGAGCTCGGGAAGTTTGTCGCTTTAGTCCGGCATGTTGATTCGTGTGTCGTTTCAGAAGAAATGGTCCTCGATCGTGTGTATTTTTTCGCGACGGCGGTCGCGGAATTTTCCTTGAGAATAGCGGTCCTGTGGTAATTCCCGGGGGATTTTTCGTAATTGAAAAACTTTCCAACAGCCTTGCTAATCCTTTGAACCGAACGTTAGAGTCCGTGAGCTCGCCACAAACCTCTCTCTTTCTTTCCTTCCCTTCTCCCGATTCTTTTCAGGAAACTTTACGCGAGTTTGTTTAACCGTTTTCTACTCGTATGAGAAAACATGTGTTGCCACAAAGATACAGGTATATTTTTAATATACTATACTTCGATAATCGTATAGAGAGAATATCTGTGCGTCTTGCTTGCTGAAACATGTTAAGAGAAGATTATTGTAAACGAAAGTCATGGAATATGACAATTTAAGATTGGAATATTTGAAAAACAATATGTTTATAATTAAATATACTTATTATGATTACTTTAGTAATTGTAAATTGTGACATATTGGAATTATTATTATTGTAATTGTGACATATTGGAATGATTATTATTATATGTATATTAATTGTCAATTAAACATAAAATTCCAAAGTGGTAAATGCGTATCTGCAACAGGAATTCTACGAATAAAGTAGCGGAAAGAAGTGAAATGTTTTTATGACCAAGTACGACAACTACTTATAAGTTTTTCAATAAATCTCGCGGTATTGTAATATCTGAGATCCGTAAGTAAACGTTAGTTATAATTGCTTTTGTGGATAATAGTAAATTAATAACGTACTTACATGTTCGTGTTATATTTATTATGGCTATAAAATATAAATATTATATTCCAACAAGTTACCAAAGACAGTATAAAAGGGATATTAAGGAGTTATTAAGTTATTAAGGGATATTAAGGAGGATATTAAGTCACATAAGGTGTAAAACGGCTTTTTCAACGACTGCTGCTTTCCGATGCAATAAATTTTTTGACGTCCGTCGTTAATGGCACGCGACATGTCGATGGAAGCTTAAAAAATTTTATAACTCGGTACAGGTTGTTCAGACGAACGACAACTGACTCTGTAAAAATTTTAATTATTATGAAGTATTATTCACTTATTATTATAGCTTCTATAAAAAATATTTAGTGTAATTGCAATAGTGTTTAACTCTAGAAACTTGTATTTTTTTTAATGTGATAGTTATATCCATATTACAGAGGACTTCATGGCTAAAAAATAGTTCCCTTATTTTGGGAAGACCAGCAATTTAGAATTTTTGGAACAGAAAGTAGTTAAATATTGAAACAAATTGTCATTATCATAAACAAAATATCATGATTTACAGATTAGATTTTTAAATATATACTTATATTTTCTTTTATTATTTAAATTTGATTTTTATATTATCATTTTAATCTCATTATTATTTCTTATTTAATTTAAATTAAATTTTAAAGCAAATATGGCAGCGATGAATTAGAGGTTTAAAGTCTCGTCATGAATGTCGGATGAGTATATAATTAAGATGAATAAGCTCGAATGCTGTGAAGCGCTACATATAGAAAGAGAGTCTCAATTAACGGTACCAATCAGAACGAGGCGAAAAAAATTAATAATCTCAGCGTGTCTCCGAGAAGGTAAATGAGTCTTATAAATCGAATCATACTTCGGTATTATGTGATAATCGAGGAGAATTATGAGACGATCGCAAAAAAATCTTGCAGCTTTGATATCTATGTGTCTATTTGTCTATTACATGGGAAAAAATACAAAAAAATCATAAAATTATCATTCAGACTGTAATTTACTTAGTTAAAAAAATAACGTTTTCTCGAATAATAGAAATTGTTTGATGAAAAAAAAATATTTGTTTGCTTACTTGCAAAATATTTACTCCAAAAATTGCAGCAAAATTGTTGAAAAAGCAAGTTTTCTTGATCGTTCCACGCGAAATTTATTCTCGCGGCACTAGCAAAATGATAATTTTTCTTGTAATAATCGTTCAAGTCTGGAAATGTTCCACGTTTCTCTAATTAATTAATACCGCTCTGATTATCTTGAAACTTAAACTCCGTTTAATCATCATTAACACTTCCGATAGCAGGGCGTGAACGATCCCCAACAAAAGACAAACGTGGTAGTCGCGGCGTGGCAGAGACTGTCGCTTCGCGATGCAACCATCAGGTGGATAACAACGATAAGCTCGGCAAGAAATTAGTAAATTACTGCGAGTTGCGGGGCGGAGTCTCCCGAGAGTCCCGGGAGTTACGAGTCTTTATTTCATTAGAGGGATGAGGAAGCTGAGTCTCTTCTGTTAATAATCACAAATTAAACAAAACATTTACGAAAGAGACGACAAAATTTCGACAAACAAATTATTCACTTTTTATCTCGTTTTGCAAATGCTCAAAAAGTTTGTAACATTGAAAAACTCGGAAAATCTGTATTTGATACTGATTGAATAATTTTAATCGAATGAAATTTTGACTGATATAGATTTGCGATTAATGTATTTTGTCATCGTATACTGTTAATTATTTCGCAATATAATATGAAGATACATTTTAAATATAGTGAATACAAGAACATATAGTGAATACATTAATTTTTGGAGGGATACACAATTTTACGCAAAAAAGAATATTGTTGCAAATTGTTTTATCAAATACTTTAATATCAATGATAAAATAATATCACAACAATAGTACAGAAAAATTTTGTAGAAATGTTCCTTTTTCTTATATAAAATTATCTTAAAAAGACAAAATAAGTTCAAGCATACTTTTTTGTTTTCTATATTTTAATCATGATAGATATTTATTTCGTCGGAAATATCCAGACTTCATGCCTGCATTCATGAGCTTGTTAACCACTTGACGATTCTAAACTACTAAGTTTCTCAGTTTGGAGATAACGAAATATGTTACCTCTATTATAGGTTCATATCGTGTTAGGCATGCAATTTAACACGTATCACGAAATCGCATTAATTGCGGCGTTCGAAGCGTCTCAAAATTCCTCTCCAACTACGAGACTAAATTTGCGTGCCTCCCTACGCGATTATCATCCTCGTCCGTCACACTTTCGTTATATCGTCGCGGGCACAGCAGGGAGATAAATTTCACGCCGTTATTAAGGGATACCCTCGAGACCTGAGTGTCTCATGGTTTTGCATCTGGCAAGGATAATGTTTTCCGTCGACCCTGCCTACCGTGAGAGCTCCCTGGTATTTTTGTAAAAATGACATACTCGATATTATAATATGTTGATGTAATTTGTATTAAATGCGTTAGGATTTTTATTAAACATTAGCATTAGTGTTCATAAATAGGCAGAACTGTGCTTTTTTCCAAGACCACAGGAAACAGTATTATAGGAAATAATAATAATAATAATAATAATGATAATAGTAAGCTCACATAATCATTAAATATACATTGAAAAATACTTCAATTTTCTCTGGAAATTTAAATAAAATTTCATAGAATTTTCAAAAGAGAATTTTGAAAATTCCAAAGAATTTTCAAAAAATTTTTCCAGAGTTTAAATAGACATTCTGAAAATGTCTCTTTAAAACGATTGTCTTATCGTGTTGGCATGCAGATTTGTTTTACTTAATTTATTCGCGCTATTGGATCCTAGTTGCGCGTTATAGTTATAGTTACTCTGCAACGCTGCAATGCTATAGCTGCATAAGGTAATCACTTTTTGCTTCGAGATTGTTTCGTTATGTAAGTATTAAGTGTATTTATTAGCTCAGCGTTTGCACGGGAAGTTCGAAGACGAGGCGTTACATGACTCAAGCGACGCGTATTCCCCTGTACCACGTGGCCACGCGGAAATTCCATTAACCGCCAGGGCAAACTCGGCAAATTCGTTGCGACGATCCCCTAACTTTGCCATCATCACCAATCGACATGTAGCTAACCTAATCGAGGCCGTCGCTTTAAGTTTCCCCCGATCGAGGAAGGATTCAACGAAGCATCCAAAGCCAATTAAGAAATTGATAAAGCGACCTTGGAGGTCGCAAAGAGACCGCGATTTTTTTGCTCTCGCGAAAAAATGTTTCCCTCTCGTGTTAACTAACGTCATCAACTTCGTGGCTCGCAATTCTATCGACTTATTGTCGTTATTTTGTTATTTGTTATCGCAAAGTTCCTGACAATAACGTCGAGATAATGTGTCGGGCGAGCGGAAGTTATGGGATAGCGACACGATTCGCAAGGATTTCGTTGTTGAGGAAGCTGTGCTGCAATACTGACGACGAAGAGACGACGCACTATCTCGCGTTTAGGCGTGCCCGCGTCTGAAATCGCATTAACCGGCTCCAGAACTCCGTAAATTTGTCGGGTCGGTGTCCCGGCGCGGATGGGTCGGTTCCCCGATCCGGTCGGGCACCCCGATTCTGAACTCTCTCCAACTTGGCAGCGTGTCTGCGCACCGCATAGTCGGCTCTCGCCGGAACTTGGTGCTTCAGCAAGCCAACAAGAATGCGGCGGCGACGTCGATATGCACCACTGATACGGCGTTAATTACGCTTTCTCGATTGCACGTCACATTTATCATTCAACTAATCAGTGTCGGAATAATTAAGCTTAATATTGCTATTTGGGAAAATAAGAGAGAGAAGGTACGCTGGGCAATTAATAGAGTTAAATTGAGAAAGATTAGCGGTCAGTTACGAAATTACGTGGCGTAAAAAAGATCGCTTTTCTTGAAATTTGGGAATTGACGAGGAAAATTATTTTCGGAGTGTATTATTTTCACTCTGACTTTTGTAACTATCAGTAAGTTTACTTCAAAAGTGTTTGAGATAGGAAAGAGCTCTCAGGTTTAATTACCTAAAATCTTTTAAATTTTAATGTGAAAGGCCACACTTGGTTAGAGCAGCGTTTAAATTTTCATTGAAGAAGCCTTTTCAAGGAAGGTTCTCAAGAAGGCAAAATCATGAAAGACACCACTCCAACTATCCCCCGAATCCCAACTTTCTTTGGACATTTCCTACTGCATCTGTCGTTAAAATAAAAAAGAAAGATTGAGTTTCCAAGTTTCAGGCGAGTTGAAAACAATTCTCAATGGTACTTTTGCTCGTGAAGTTTTCATGTATTATCCCGAAGGAAACGGTACTTCGTCGACATTTTTGAGGGACGAGTACACGGCGTCGGTGAATTTTCTGGTTACATCTCAGTGAGCATCGGTGCGACAACAAGATATTTAACAGATCTCTGAAAGCGGGGAAAACCCGCGAGAGAAAACTCTCGTTTCTCGAGATTGAACGGAAATTATATCGGCAGGGAAGAGGAATCGCTGACGACACGGAAAAGTCGTCACGATTTCCTTCATCACTGGCATTGCAATTGTCACTATTGTTCTTAGTTATACTTCATTAAACTTAAATATGCAATCGAATAATGGAAAATAATGAAATAATATGATCAAGAAATCATGTATCATCATTGTTTTTATGTTTTAAAGGGTATTAGTTCTTAAAATACTTTATTAATTATATCCAAAATTTGTGAAATCTTTAAATTTAGTTTATTCATTAAGATTTACAAGAATTTTGTGTGCGTGTGCGTGTGCGCGCACGTGTGTGTGTGTGTAAGTTTGCTTTTTTATTAAAGTTACAAAATTTAATTTTGTATAATACGTGATCTATTGTGTAATTTGTAAAATTTTATAAAATAATCAATAATTTAAAAATTACATAAAGGCAAGTGAACAAAATTTCTCGTTTTGCAGAAAATCCGGTTGTTTCTCTGTGTCAGACTTGCATTGAAGAGAAATAAAACAAGGCGCAACTTAAGCAAGTCATTGTACCCGATCACCTATTAAAGATATTTCCATAATTAACGTAATTATCTTGACGATCCTCTTCCTCTCCTAGCGTTCCATTCGACCGAACCAGACGATGGGACCACTCGAAATATCTCTTCTTCTTCTCGCAAATTCACTTCCATTGTTGAGCGCGTATTTTATTTCTCAACAATTTCTGGAAGGGCTCATTAATTTCCGTTGAAATTATAGTTGCGTGATATCCAATTTACTGCTATTAACCATTGCTATCGCCTGTAATGTATTATTATATCGGAAAGTTTTCAAACACAGATGCAAGATCTGGAAGAGATTAATAGATGATATTCATATATATCATGTATGTGCGTGCGTGTGTGTGTGTGTGTGTGTGTGTGTGTGTGTGTGTGTGTGTGTGTGTGTGTGTGTGTGTGTGTGTGTGTGTGTGTGTGTGTGTGTGTAAAAGAATAGTTTACTTATTTAACGATTTAATTTATTAATTGAAAAATAATTGCTTTAACTTTGTTTTTTATATTCGATAATTATATTCGAAATAAAATTCCCGAATCTGCTAAATGGGTATTTATCTTCAGGATTATCAACACAGATTTGTATGATACGAATGCATAAGTTTTTACTATTTGTATATTCTTCTTCCCGCGAATCGTTTCGTATTCTTTTCTCTTTACGAGCACTCGGTTATTTTCACGGTTGTTAAGTGTCCATAAAAGGATGACCTAGTGAACCCTTCCGGTTTAACTCAAGTGGATTTCGACACTACATGGCATCTCGTTTTTCATAAAAGCACTCAGGAGCTCAATATGAATCACGCTTTCGATATTCAGCTGCACTTAAATCTGAGTAACGTGTTACAATATGAATTTTATTTCAATAAATCAACAACGTTGTCGTTTATTTGATGTTACAAATTGAAAATAACTCTATTTTTCCATTACTTGCTTTCGTAATAAATGGTAAAAATTGGTTTATAATAATATCTTTTTGTTACATATACAGTAGTATTTGTATATATGTTTAATTTGTGATTTTGAACACGTGATAATTTTGAATAACAGTTTTTACAAGTTAGATTTGAATAAAATATTGCCATTTTTCGAACAAAAGAGTTTTAAAGCTTTACAAGAAAGTTCAGAGAAACTCTGCAATCGGCTTTTGTTTAAAAAAATGGTTTTTTCATTTGAAACGTATTTGGAAAATGTTTAAAAACCCTATATTCAAAATTGCTTTCTTTATTCTTATTCAAAAGAGAAAAGTATCGAAGAGTTTTTCTATTCTTTATATCGATCGTAAAATTCTACGACGGCCCTAAAATTGCGCGATTCCTTTCGGCAGTATAAAAAATGTTCTATATAGCTCGTCAGTATATATTGTTTGAATCATTTCCGGATTCTTAATACCAAATTCTGCACAGTTGCGCTTTTTGCGCAGTTTGAACAGACCCAGACTGTCGTAAACTTTTGAGAAAGTCGATGACCTCGGGAGACTCGTTGTTTATCTACTTTTCGTAATGCTATCTTTGGTTGGTGTCACGTGTTGGACAGCCCAAATTGATCGACGATGTGCTAGAGTGTATGTCAAAGGCTATGAAAGCTAAGTGAACCGATTATTCATCTTTATTGATTATTGTTATTATTATTCGGTGATAATCATCTTTTCATTGTACTTGGCTACATAATTAAATTTTCTTTAAAATTTTTGTATGCGTATTTTGATTGAAATTAATTTAAAATATATCTTTGCAATATAATCATTATTATCAAGTAAAATTTTACGAGATTAGATGGAATGTTAGAAAATATTTTTAATGGTCCAAACGATTAATTTATTAGATATTGGAAAGGTATAATATTTATTATTTGATGTTATATAACAATAATAATAATGAAATACGTGCAATTTTGAAATGAATAATCGCTCAATTCACTCTTTAGTTTAATTAATTAAACATTCCGAAATGTTTCTCCGAGAATCCAATTCAATTAAATTACTCTTCTTTTCATTAGAATTATCGTTTTTCCTAAATCCTCCAGTATTTATCTTCTTAATGTTTAATCTCTTTGATGATAATTTCACAGCGTCGCTAGTCTGAATAGACTGCTTTTATTTGTCTATCTCTATGAGGAAAGAATCAGAGCTATACAGGATGTCACTTCGCTTGATCGTGGCGACGATATGCGCCGCGTTCTACAATGAAGTGTCTCCGGGTCAATAGATCTAGTCGGTGCATCCGATTTAAACCCCTCTAGTGACGTTAAATGCGTATCGTGTTTGTTTTGCGACAGGACGTCAAGGGTGTTGAGAGTGCGTTGTTTCGTCCGAGGGCTAGCAATCGCTCTCTACGATCTCTCCCTCTTTCTCTCTCTCATTCACTTCGCTTGATTTTACAGTCAGAAACTTTCCCGATTACCAACCATGCGACATCGTTGCAAAGTGCGCTTTATTGCTCACTTGTCTTCCGTACAAATCGGAAATATTTTAAAGTAGATGTGAATTGTAATCAAAATGCACTGTTCGAGTTGTAGTGCGAGGGAAAATTCTTCATTGTGTTTCAAGCGAAACCGCAATATTTTAGTGACACATTAGGAGTATATACAATTGTAAGAAAAAGTGTTACAACGATATATTAACAAATTCTATTCAGAATCTAAAATTTTTTAAAAATTAAATTAGTATTATTGGCTGCCTATTTTTCTCTTACGACAACCGTGCCTTTCGTAGTTATGTGTGTATGTATTTACTCAGAAACACTTTTATTAGAGATATTAACGTTTATGATGTCGTTAGTCATTTCACAAGTCTATCCTGGTCTTCGCGCCTTGAAATCCCATTAAACCAAGGCTCGTTCTTAATTTGGTTTCTGTCGTGATCCGCTGCACAAAGGAGTTCGACGTAAATTCGATGGCGATGTAACTTCGGAAGAGGCTGGCTCAAAAGGGAGTTACAGGCCGAAGGATGCGACTATCGTTTGTCGCTATCTCTCGTAATATCAACAGCATTTCTCCGGAGCTTATGCGCCAAAGGCACATCCTCTCTTGTCTCTATAATGAATATTGAATTATTATAAAATTATCGATATAGTCTTGCTACAAAATGGTATTTCCCTTTAAGCGTGACGTACTTGAAGATTCAGCTGCGACGGATTGGTGATCTTTAATTCTGCAATACGTTTACATAGAAATAGCTTCTGGAAATGTCTTGAAAAGAGGTGTCTTTGAGAAGACATTGTAAAGTGATGCTTTGTAAATTAAACGACAAATTTTCTCTTGCGAGTCAATTTGAAATAACCTTTTAAAAATTGAAATATCAAGTCTTTTGAGGTTCAAATATTTTTATTCGATTATACATGTTGAGTGTGTCTATTCAACCGAATATCTGAAAGTATTAGATATTCCTCTAAATTTTAATTAATAATATACTATTGACATAAATATACTAATAAATATATACCAATTAAATTGTGTTATATACACTTAAAATTACCTAGGTGAATTATCTAGGAAAATTACCTTGAATATTCTATCCAATAAAACAGAAATTATGGACTCTCGTTTTGATAATATCCCTATTATAGTTTTCGGAGATACTAAATACTGCGGTATCTACGATACATAAGTCGCACCAAGTGGCACTTTCGCATCTTCTAGAAAGCAGGTATAAGATGGTGTAATAGGATGAGCAGACAGATCGAATGTAAGTCGATCGATCAACCGTCTCTCCCACGACATTCGCTGGTTTATGTATGGAACTGGTGAGTTGCGGTGGCATCGCGCCGAGGAAATCGTGGATAACGGGGGTTGGTTTCTGTGGATGGAAAAAGAGAGGGAAAGGAGAAAAAGGAAGCAGTAACCCGAAAGAAACTCTTTTCCTTCTCCGGAGAAGATCGTCGCGGATGGGACCGATCGTAAATTATTCCGCGCGTTTAGAGGGTTAAGTGAGTCGCGCACTCCTTTCAGTTGTTCTCATCCCTCTGCCTTGTGCAACGTGCGATCTTCCACCCCTTGACGACGACGAAATGCGAACGGAAAAGAGTGGAAATCTATGGTACCATTAGCATAGTTCTCTCTTTCTCTTTTTCTCTTTCTTTGCTTTTTCCGCTGCTTCACATCGTTCCACATCTGCTATAATTTCGAGACGTTGCCGCCTCTTTTCACGTCTACTTTATTAAAATACTAAATCGGTCGTAAGTGATTGCAATATTATCCCATCCTTTCCGTTCGAAACCTTTCACGTATCGAAAATAGGGAGAAAATGTGCACTTTCTTTTAGAATTGAGTGGAAGAAGAGGGACCTCATTTAGTTCTGTAAAAACTACTACTATGAAAATGGATGTTAGCCAAATTTAATTTAAGTTAATTTAATTTATCAGTATAACAATTGATAAGATTTAGTTGACGCTAATTTTTATATACGTAACCGACATCGAACGTATTTGTCATCGAGTTTTTTAAAAAAATTTTGTAAAAAGAAGGTCTGTATGAGAGCAAAAGCAAAGTCTCTCTCTTTCAATTTTTACTCAGTTTCGCAATATATCATAAGAATTACACTAGCCAATAAAGTTAAACTTTTTTTGGTAACATAAGTAAACATGAATGAATACTTGTAGGTAATCTCGAAAATTAAAGAATTGCGATGAATATTGTATAACTGTTCATTATGTAAAAAATAATATAAAATAATACAAAACAATCAATTATATTGTGGTAGCATTGTCAAATTCATTTTGGAACACTTAGACATTTTAAAGAAGGATAACTATAAGAAGATTAGGATGTACTAACTGGTATTAGATAATCTCTGTATTGTCGCATCTCCTCGTTTTCATTGTGAATGCTAGAACGTGCGCCGATCTTATCAGCACGTCAGAAGCCGCACGTATGTTCTCCCTTCGTCGCTAGATGCACACGAAATTTTATTGTCCCGCGGCCACGCGTGTTTATTACGATGCGTCACTCGTCCCGATGTGTCTAAATGCACGTCGCCGCCGCCACTGTCGTCGCCGTCACGACGTTGCATTACGCATACCTTATGACGGATCTGATCGTAAGCGATCCGCACCCTGAAAAGAAGAAAACAGAAATGAAATTCCTACGGGATGTCTTCGTCCGTGTGCAAACTCCGACTCCCTTGACTGAGCGACGAAGACTAGACGGTTTCGTCATTTTTCTTTTTTACACGAAGCTATGTCGAGTACTATTCGCTTGAATTGAATGAGAAGGCATTCCTTCTATGGAACTCAATATCTTAGATAAAATATTTCAGAGAAGGGGAAGGAGATACAAAAAAGATCTGCATGACAAATGATATTTTACACATAATACATATTTTGATAAATATAATGTTTAATAGATTTTAGGTCAAAAAGAGGTTTTTAGGTCCTCACAAAAATATTCAAACAAAAACATCATTTATTTGTTTATAATTATTTATTAAAGATGTATAAAAACGAGAGAGAGAAAATCTCTCTCTCTATCGATTAGAATTCTAACTAGAACTTATAATATTGCAAAGAGATATTTCAGAAGTTGACTAAGAAAAGAGCTTTCGTTCTTATGCGGATCTTCGCTTTACAAGAATACGTCTCGATGGCATTGAAATACGTTTTGATGGAATTTATAAACTTCCAGGACGCGAAGAGAATATTTTTCCTGATCGGTTGGCTATATCGAGCGAGAACCGCGAGGAAAAATAGGGATATCAGGAGGCGTCATAATGTTTTCCTTTCTCCAGCTCAGGCATATCCGATGGAATATCGACAGATTCACGCGCGAATCCGCGAATCGAGACGAGTGAGCTGCTGAATATATCGAATGCAAAAGAACAGCTTGCATTCGAAAAGAGAAGGAGAAAAGAATATTCGGCAGTGCGATTTCGGATTGAGAGATTAAGATTGAATTTCGCAAGAAAATTCGTATTTCACACTATCTCGCGCTCGCGAGTTGATATCCCTAGTCTGGTAGAAATATCGCGAATCAAAATCGGGGAAAATATAAGAGAAATATATATGTGTTTCAATTTTAGATAGTCAACTTCAATTTTGAATATATCGTGTTCTACAAAATATACTGTAAATAAGCATAATTATTAGAAAGAAAGTATGGCTAGATCTCACAAAGTAAAGTTAAGGAAAGATTTTTTTATAATATTATGAATTATTATTAGGATTATATTTTCGAAAATTTTATTATCCCTAAAATGATGAAAATTTATCAAATGATGATGATAAATGATTTACCAGTTATGATTATCAATGCTAGATTTTAATGTAATTAAGCATCATGAGTTCTTTGCTTCTATTTACATCTTTTTATAAATAATTTTTGTGTAAAAGTATGAAATTAAGTGGATTTTTTGTATTCTATTAATCTTACCGAATTCTTGACGTTTCTGACTAGAAAAGGAGGGAAGGAAGAGAAGATTCTCTTGCCAAAAACGGACCTCATTTCTCTTCGTGCAGTGGAAAATGTGCAGCCAGCATATCATGTTACAATGAAACAAAGCACTCGAGTAGTAAATCGAAGGAGACTTATTTTGAAAGTTTGTATCGTCGACTTGTTAAAGAAACTCGCAATGTCAACATAATTAACTTTATAATTCGTTGAGTTTCTTCGGCAAGCTGACAATAGATAAATATTTAAAATAAACTTGTAACTTGTTTTCCTTGTTCGTAAAAGCTCCACCAGTTTGTTTTATCTTCCCTCTGTATACGACATGAAAATATTTTGTTTACGATGACATAAAGTTTACCGCCTAGTTGTGAATACAAAATGAAACTTACAAATGAAACTGACGTTAATCTTTCATGAGATGGAAAATCTTGGCGGAAAATCTACATCCAGAAATATATACTATGTGTAAAATACTGGCATAAAACATTATATTTACTAGAGAGATAGAAAATAAGATTTAAGTATTTCAAAAGCGTTAAATTTTTATTTTCCTTTATTTTTAAAATAAAGACTAAAAATACATTAAACATCTTTTAATTGTGTGTGTGTTCGTGAATGTTTATATAAACACATTTAAACACGAAACTCTGAATTTAGCATTTTTCTCAAAAGCAGAGGAAGACAAACAAACTTCCAAAAGAAGTGACGTGGAAGAGAATAAATTTGCGAAATTCTCATCGCGTTTCATGGTTTCAATATCTCGTTAAAATCTGGGATAGATTCCAAATCTTGTCGCGCTGCGCACTACTTTATCTATCTTGGCTTCGGGCGTCAGATTATGGTTGAGCCCAATCCAAAAGTCGGCGAAGCGAAGCGAGGCGTCGATGGAATCATACGTTTCGAGCCGAATTGATAGAATGTAAAGAAGTATGGGCGCGAATAATACGGAATGGGTGTTGGAAATATTAAGAGGAGGAGGGAAAAAAAGGGAAACGATGGTGGTGGATAACCGACCGATTTCAGAACGGGCCCAGCCAGACGCATATAAATTGGCTGCGCGGCATGAATCCCTTTACATTTTAATCGTGGCTGACGACAACAACGGCGTCGTCCTGCTCTTTCTCGTTTTCCTCCCTGTCAATTCTCTCCCCTTTCTCTTTCCGCCTTTCCATCTTTTCTCAACACGTATCACTCGCTCGCAAATTCGGACGTTGGAACGAACCTGTCTTCAGAATCGAAAATAAAGGGAAAAAAGCCGTTTCAAATGAATTTTTTTCCCTTTTATGTATTTTTTTATTTGTTTGTATATTTAATCATCGTTTAAATAACAAATCTCACAAATTGATAGAAAAAGATAAATACATTTTAGAAAAATTGAGCCAAAAACAGATCCCTTTACATCCTCTCACTCTTTCACTTTCTCTCGTTCTCTGTCACTCTCTTTCACTCTCTTGTTGCGTCTTCTGTTTTCGTGACCACGGATAGTGCATTTTCATATCTTAATTCGTGACAAAGTTTTTTTAAAGCATGACACTCACTTTCTTTTTAATTCCATTACACTGTCTGTTCTCATCAACGTGAGACTGTTCCTCCGTATCTCGCTACATATTCTTTTATCTCTTTTCACAACTATACGGCTTTTTCCTTGGCACGGTACTTTCATTCTCTTTCCGATCCTGTTCTACCTTTTTCTCTTCTCACGATTATGAGGTTTTTTCTTCCGGAAACTCGCTGCTGCTTCTATTTCTTTGCGATTGCCATGTGTTTTTTTCCTCTCCCGACATGACGCTTTCACTTATTTTTCTGTATCGGAGATATGTCGTCCGCCGTCTCTCTTGAAGGCATATTTCGCGATTCGTGGCTACGGAAATATCTGTTCTGTGGGAAGTGACGAAGGAAGAAAGGAAAAATATATAGGAGAAATATATATATATATGTCCTCGCAAGGTACGCGTGATACTCAGGTTTTTTATTTGCGAGACTCCTGTTTGACCTGTAAAAGGTAAGAGCACGAATCCAAGTATCGTTGTCGTAATCCGCAGGAGCATTTTATGATGATGAATTGAGCAAATGCGGATTTTATCAGATTGATAAAAGACACTGCTTGTAAGTATTCGCTGTGTTTCAAGACTGCAAAAGCATATTATCTATGATTTTTAAATGTTATTATTGCAAACAGTGGAATACTGACGCAAAACTGGGATACTCAATCAAATCGATTTTAATAATCAATATGTAATATATAAAGATATTATTATTTGAGGGTGAGAGTTTATCAAATTTGTCAACAAACTTCTAAATGGAAAGTGCTAAAATGTATCCAGGATATGCAACTTCTTTTGCATACATTATCGCGCTTTATTAAAATTTGCCTTCTAGTCTGTTATCAAAGAGATAATCTGAACAAAATGAGACTCATAAAGACTTTTATACTTTTTTATTTATAGTGGGTGCTAAAAATATTTTAGGGTGTAATTGATAAATGTAGCATCTAAGAAAATAAGTACTTTAATGTGCAATCCAAAGATGTTTCTGAGACTTATAGTAGGTTCAAATGCCACAGTGATGAAAAATTTTCACATTTAATGATATATTTGTACTTTACCTGTAATTTTATAGCAGATATATGTATATATTTTTTACACATAAATATAACTGTATAACGTTATCCCCGTTACGAATACTTCTTTATGATATCGATTTCTTTTTTGTCTTTTAGCTCATTAGCACAATAAAACAAATCGATTTACACTTTCATCGAACGTCATCTTGTGTATACATATATTCATAGAATGAGACATGTACAACCACGATGTTAAAAGAAAACTACGAAATAGTGCTTGCGCGAACAAAGTCATCTTGTACATAAGTATTTTTCTGTGCGAAATAGACATCTGTTAAATTTTTCTCAGCATCGATCGATCGTTTAATCGTCTGTTATTTTCCACCGTGCAAAAACATGAAATTCTATGTTTCGATTCTCACTCTAGTATTATTTTTGCATTACATTGCCTCTTATTTGTTTGATTAAGCAATTTTATGTTAGAATTTATACCAGAGAAATAAAAGTTCTAAAATACTCCATTGATTTTTCAAGAAGGGAGATTTTTCATAACTTTTTATACTATTCCTCACCAACTTTTTCGTAATCAAACGTGTACTGTTTCTCGCAGAGTGATGATCTGTATCGTGACTCGGCAATTCAGCTTGAATCGATTTATTTTACTCTTGATTGGTTTATGGCCTTATCAGCATTCGAAATTAGCTCAACTTCAGATAATCTTGTGTCTTGGTATTCTGATTAGCAGTGTCGTGTATCAAGTAGGTTCATATTTTTAATCGTATTTTTTGTTATGGTAATTGTTTATGCAGTATTATTTTTAAAACATAATCATATATAAATATATATTTATTAATAATATATGAAACAAGTAAATGTATATTGCATTATAATAATTAAAACTTGTTTATTACACTATTACATGTGCCAAAGCAATTGATTATTTCCTTTTTTTCATTTTACTAATGCCATTTTTTAAGAAACTTTATTAATTACTTAACTTTTATTAATTATAGTTTGCAGTATTTGTTTCTGCAGACTGCACTATCGAGCTTATCCTTAAGGTTTTCTCTATCGCATTATTTTTTTCCATGTATGTGATCGATTATATTTTTTTTCGAGTTAGCAAACAAACTGTAAGTAGACTGTTTAATGTATTCAACTACATAAATATTTAGTTAATAAATTAGTTGTATACATAAATTCTTTAGAAGATTTACAGTAATAAATTGAATGTCAAAAATTATTTTTGACATAATAGATAAAATGGTCATTGGAGCAACTTCAGCGTATCTGTAACGAATTAAAAGACGAAAAAGAAGTCGATATTATGAAGGAGTACGGAGAAAACGCTAGACGTTTTACGGCTATACTTATGTGTAAGAGCAAAAAAAAAATATATATATATATACACATACATATATATACAATACATATACTGACATTTCGTACATATAGTAAAGAAATAGATTACAATAAGATTAAATTTTTATTAGCCTGGTTAACAACATGAATATTTAATCAGAAAATGTTTGGATGTTTTTAACAAAATGCAAAATTTAATTATAAATATTTAAGAAAAAAACAAATAAAGTATAAATAAACATTTATGTTATATATATAATAAGAATATATTCTTTCACAATGATGTATATACTCTATTTTAATTATCATGTTAAAAGTATGAAAAAACTTAAATTAAAAAATTAGACGGTTTAATATAAATGTTTTACACTGATTTAAAGCTTAGCAGAAAAGTGGTAAAAAGGCAATGAACTTTAAAATGTATGACATTTTTTTATTTTTATGAATTTGGCGTTTCCAACATTAAAAATAAAAATAAGATAAATGATATATGGTATAAATGAGTGAAAATTATTTACTAATTTATTGCTCCGAATTCATTGCTCACGTATTTTACACAATTGAATGATTCACAAATGAACGTTACTACTCGTAACGTGAATTTTTATTATATTAATTGTCTGTTAATGGAAAGGAATAATAAATTGGGGCAATTGGCAACAAATTAGCATTTAATTATGCCATGTACATTTGTTTAATGGTGGACGTGGCAAAACGATTTTTTTTTCGAAAATTGAGAAACAACGTTTTATATAGGTAATTAATTTTTTAAATATCTTTAGCGCTTCACATGTGCAACATAATTGCTATTATTTCACTACCACTTGTATTGTACATTCTGGATATTGTTCTGCTCATAAATGAATATCATCCAAGACGCGTGATGCAGATGCTTATACCTTCACACTTCATTGGCCGAGAAAATTATTTTTATCTAATTATCTTACATTCGGGAGCAGCACTTTGCATAGGAGGGACAACACTGATAGCAACAGAAATGATGTTTATTTCATATATTAAACATGCATGTGGAATGTTTAGAATCGCCAGGTGAAAAATATATGTAAGAATAAATATTGAAATTGTGTTTATAAACAAATTCTTCTGTGTTATAGCATAATTATAATAACAATATTCTATGTTACTCTTCTATATTATAATATAGAATACTATCTTCTATATTACCGATAAAATGTGTTTTATTAGTAAAAATTGAAAAATTCTTTTTATTAAATGCAAATTTTATTCTGAAGCACATTAATCTATCTTTAGAAAATACTTTGCTGTCATAACTTTGTTTCGATGGTAATAAAAAATAAAATAAAAATCAACGTGTCAATTGGTTAGCGAAATAATTTATAGATAACAGAATTATTTTTAACAAATTTTTTATCAGTTTTTTTATAACAATTGAAGAAATGTACTACGACATTATAAAATACCTCATAAACATAAAATAAATCGATTTTCTTTATAAAATCATAGTAATGAACATAAACTTCCAGTATGAATATAATCCCACTAATGAAATTCATTACAGTTATCGCATCGAGAAAGCAATGATGGTAAATTGCACGTTGCAAAATGTTAGCATGAAAAATGAAACTATAATGTTTACAGAAATAACTCATGCTATAGAGATTCATCGCAAAGCTATCAAGTTAGTATTTATCTAATACTTAATAATTATACAAATATATGTAATAACGTTTTTATCTTGTTGAAGATTTACTGCTCTTTTCTTTTCTGGTTTTCAACAATCGCGTTTCGTCTTAATAGTAATTGCTGTGATTACTCTGAGCCTGAATCTTTATGGAGTTAGTTTATCTGACATCATAAAATAAATTTTTGGATAAGTAATATTTAAATTGAAGAAATTTTGTATGTTTTAGTAATATGATTAATTGTAAGACATTAAGACAATATATTAAGATGTTGCATTTTAGATTTCTGAAGTTATTTTACTTGGAGACAATATAGAGGAATTTTTAATGCACTCTATAATTGTAGTCGCAATTTTTATATATTTATTCTTAATAAATTATGCTGGACAAGAATTTACGGATCATAATACCTATATATTTTCTACCGTGTAAGAATCAATATGTGCTCATATATTTATTTTATATATATGTATATAAAAAGTAAATACACACACACAACAGTAAATCTTTTTTACAAATTTTTGAATAATGAAGATGAAGATTTGTAAATCGTATTAGCACATAATAATGATTACTACATAATAATGATTACATTCAATTATCATTTTGTTTCCTAGCCATTATTTTGTAGGTACAATGTTCGATGGTATGTAGCTCCATTACATATACAGAAGATGATATTGTTCCTCTTACGAAAAGGTAGCAAAACTATTAGCCTTAATTTTGGGGTTATATTTGCATTGTCTCTAGACTTATTCGTCACGGTAAAAAATTACACTTTTTGTGCACCTTATATATACATTTTACAGCATAGGTATATGATATAGATGTATAAATTTTATTCCAGCTGACGAAGGCCTCGATATCTTACTTTACTATTGTGTGTTCCATGCGCGAAAGCTTATCATCTAATACGTAATGATGCAATGTATTGTATTTTGCGAGAGGGTGAGTCTAGAAACAAATTTGTTTTATTCTGTGTAATTGTGAGGTAAAATTATCGAAGGACTAATGTTTTTCTTTCTTTTTAATTGCAAAGCGTACTGCCTGTATCGTAAGTAGAGAAAAATATTAGTTATATTAGTGCTATTTGTGATTTCCATATTAAATCCATATTAAATCGATTATACTTACGAAACATGAAGTATTCTTTACCTTTAAATAATATTAATTTTAATAAGAAGGCCTCAAATATTTTTCTTCCGTCTAAACACATCGAATATCATTAACAGTACTAATATTTCTTCGTTGCATTTTGTACTTTATATTGGTGATAATTATATAGCTGATGATAATTAATAATAACACATAAGACGGATGAATCAATGTTGCTCTTAAACAAGAGCGTCATCGTGCGTATGTACACGTTAGAAAGAAAGATATGAAACTGCTATGAGAAAGGACAGCTGCGTTTGTGCAAATTTCAGTCAAGAAATATCACGTGAATATTTTTTTTTATGGGAAGTAAGCATCTGTTGAATTACCCTCGATATCAAATCGATCGATCGAATAATCACCCGTTCTCTTTCCGGAGCTGTAACGTCGAGCATTCTGATCTCGCAATAGCAATTTTTCTTAGCAACAAATACCTATATTTATGCTGAATTATGCTGAAACAATTTAAAATTTATGCACAAAAGAAGAAAAATTCTAAAATACTTCATGTGTTTTGTATTGATTTTTTCGGAAAGAGGGAATATGTTATTCCTCTCGTCGACTTTTTCGCAGTCAATTGCAATAAGTTTCTTGCGGAATAATGGTCTGTGTCGTGACTCAGCATTTCAGCTTGAATCGAATTATTTTACTCTCGCTTGGTTTATGGCCTTATCAACGTTCGAAATTAGTTCAACTTCAGATAATCTTGTGTTTGAGTATCTTGATTAGCAGTGTCATGTATCAAGTAGGTTAATACTTTCAATCGTATTAATTGTTTATGGAGTGTTATTTTTAAAAATTTAATTATATATGTATATATATTTTTTATTAATAATATAAAGTAAAATGTGATACAAATTTATATTGTATTATAATAATTAAAACACTGTTTGTTGCACTATTACGTAGCAAAGTAATTATTTTTTTTTAAATATATTTTTATATTTTTTAAAATATAGAACTGGTCTTTCTTATGTCATTTTTTAAAGAAACTTTATTAATTATAGTTTGCAGTATTTGTTTCTGTAGACTGCACTTTCGATCTTATTCTTAAGGTTTTTTCTACTGCATTAATTTTTTCCATGTTTGTGATCGAATACAATACTTTCCGAATTAATAGACAAGCTGTAAGTTGAATTTTTTAGTGTATTTAACACACACACTAAATGTTTTTCGATAAATTAGTTTGTCTATGTAAATTTTTTAGAAGATTTACAATAAGTTGAATATTGAAAACTATTTTTGATACAATAGATGAGATGTTCATTGGAGCAACTTCAACATATCTGTAATGAACTAAAAGATGAAAAAGAAATTGATATCATGAAGAAGTACGGAGAAAATGCCAGACGTTATACGGTTATACTTATATGTAAGAAAAATAAATAAATACTGACTTTCGGTATATGTGTCATAAAGCAAAATACATTATAATAAAATTAAAATTATTACATTATTGATTATCATGAGCATTAAATCAGTAAACGTTCGGATTCTAACAAAATGCACAATTTACAAATAATTAATTAATAACAAATATTTAATAAAAAATAATTAATAAAAAAATTAATGACATATGAATAAATAAATATACAATGAAAATGTATTCCTTCACAATATGTTCTATTTTAATTATTATATTAAAAGTAGAAAAAATTTAAATAAACCGAATAGTTTAATCGATGCTTTACATTAATGCTCAGCAAGAAAGTGATAAAGGGGCACTAAACTTTAAAACATATAGTATCTTGTTTTCTTCTGAAATTTGAGGCATCTCTTTTATTAAAAAGAATGAAGTATATTACATATAATTAAGTGCTAATTAATTGTTAATTTATTGCTATAGTGCCGAATTCATTATTTCTGTTTACGTACTCTATTTTATATATCTTTCGCAATTGAAGATGCATTTGCATCTTGCATATTAATTTCTTGCTAATGGGAAGAAATAAATTTGGGACTAGTAATAAATTAGCAACAAATTATAACATTTAATTATGTTATAAACATTTGTTTACGGACATGTCAAAATTACCAGATATTTTTGGAAAATTACAAATAAGAAACAACGAAGAAATAAAGAACAAACAATTTTACTTAATTATTTTTTTTAATGTCTTTAGCATTTCATATGTGCAACTTAATTGCTGTTCTTTTACTGCCATTTGTGTTGTACATTCTTGATATATTTCTGTTCATAAATGAATATTCTTCAATACGCGCGATGCAGATGCTTGTACCTAAGCACTTCATTGGCCGAGAAAATTATTTCTATCTAATTATCTTACATTCGGGAGTAGCAGCTTTTATAGGAGGCACAGCGATGATAGCAACAGGAATCATGCTTTTAGCATGTATTAAACATGCATGTGGAATGTTCAGAATTGCCAGGTGAAGAAATACATACATGTAAAAACAAATGTAGAAATTATAGCGGTGTTTAAAGTTTTCTTTATTATTACCTGAAATTTTGGTTATATGAATAAAAGAAAATTATCTAATGTGGCAAGATTATGCATCTTGAATCTGGAAGTGACTAAATTTTGTTACCAAATTCTTCTATATTATATTATTACGCAAAATGTATTTTATTAGTAAAATTGAAAAATCTTTTTGTTAAATACTAATTTTATTCTGAAGCACAATAATCTATCTTTAGAAAACATTTTGTTCGTCGTCATTAAACTCTGTTTTGATAGTAAAATAAAAATGTTATTCAATTGGCAAAATAATTTTATTATTTAGTTATCAAACTAATTTACAGATAATATAGAATATGATTTTTAACGAAATAATTTTTTATATCTTTTTTCATATCAGTTGAAGAAATGTACTATGATTATGTAATAATATATTATAAAATACCTCTTAAACATAAGATGTCAGTCAATCGAATTTCTTCTTACACTCATAGTAATGAATACAGTCTCTTAATACGGATATAATCTTTCTAATGCAATTCATTATAGTTATCGCATCGAGAAGGCAATGAAGATAAATACACTGAAAAATGTCAGCATGAAAAATGAGATTATAATGTATACAGAAATAATTCATGCTATAGAGATTCATCGCAAAGCTATCAAGTTAGTATTTATCTAATACCTAATAATTATACAAATATATGTAATAACGTTTTTATCTTGTTGAAGATTTACTGCTCTTTTCTTTTCTGGTTTCCAACAATCGCGTTTCGTCTTAATAGCAATTGCTGTGATTACTCTGAGCCTGAATCTTTATGGAGTTAGTTCATCTCTAACATAATGGATAAATAATATTTAAATTAAAAATAACTTTGTATGATTTCTTTGAATAAATTCAGAAAGTTAAAGAAAGAATTATGATATTCTTTCAGATTAATTATAAGATAAGATATTTATCCTTAAGAAATCTATAAGATGTATATTTTTTAGATTTCTGAAGCTATTTCGCTTGGAAGTGGTATACAGGAATTTTTAATTCACTTTGTAATTGTAGGCGCCATTTTTATATATTTATTCTTAACAAATTATTTTGGACAAGAATTTATGGATCATAATGCCTACATATTTTCTACCGCGTAAGAATCAATATATGTGCGCTCAAAAATATATATCAGTAAACCTTTACTAATTCTTGTATTCATGAAGATGAAGATTCATAAATTATACTTGATGATGATGCTATTGCATCTCCAATTATCCATATCATTTCCTATTATTTTGTAGGTACAATGTTCGGTGGTATGTAGCACCATTACATGTACAGAAGCTGATATTGTACTTCTTACGAAGAGGTAGCAAAGCTGTTAATCTTAATTTTGGCATTATATTTGTATTGTCTTTAGAATTATTCGCCACGGTAAAAAAATCAATATATGTATGCACATATGTACAAGATGTATGAATAGTATCGGATCCATCTTAATATTATAAAGTGCACTTTCGTACATCTCGCATATATATTTTACGCAGCATAAAATACATTTTATTCTAGCTAACGAAAGCATCGATATCCTACTTTACTGTTGTATATTCCATGCAAGAGTGACGATAGTTTATTATCTGACTGCATTTACCAGAAGGTGAGAAGAAATTTTTATTTCTGTGTGACTATTAGATAAGATTATCGAAAAAATAATGTTTCTTATTTTTTTAATTTAAAAGTGTATTGTCTGTACTATTATGTAAGTAGAGGAAAGTTAATTAAAGTAGATTTCTCTATATTAAATCGATATATATATATATATATATATATACTATACCTACGAAACATGAAGTCTTTACCTTCTTTACCTTTGAGTAATATTCATTTTAATAAGAAGGTTTCGAATATTTTTCTTTTGTCTAAACATATAGAACGTCGTTAACAACATTATTGATATTTATTTATTGTATTATTGTATTTATTGTATTTAATAATCACAAATTTACAGTTGCTTCAATCTTGATAATAAATGTCTATTTACTTTTTGCTTTAAAAGATATATTATAAGGAATATTATAAGGGCTACAATAAATAGACGTGTAATATATATGTACATGTAACATATATCATGTAACATGAGATACAAATAAGATACATTTGTTCTGTACATATGTGAAAGTTTTTAAATACTTTAAATATCACAAGTAAGATTGTCCAAAAAACTACATTTCATAATATTTTATATTTTATTTCGATAATACAACTGACGTACAACAACATAAGATGGATAATAATACGTAAGATAGATGAATTGATATGTTGCTCTTAAAGAAGAACATTATCGCGCAAATGTATATGACAGAGAGAAAGATATGAAACTGCGGAAAAACGAGGAAAAAGATAATTGTGTAAATGTCGTTGCGCAAATTTTAATCAAGAAATATTACGCGAATATTTTTTTATAGGAAATAAGCAGTCGGTTGAATTACCTTGAGTCAAATTACCTTGTATCAAATTAATCGATCGCTTAATCGCCCGTTCTTTTTCCCCGAGTTATAATGTCGAGTCTTACGACAAAAGCAATTTGTCTACTACCTCGCATCACATTTATGCTGAATTGACCAATTTAAAATTTACACAAAAGAGAAGAAAAATTCTAAAATATTTCATGTGTTGTGTGTATGCACGATCGATTCTTTCACAAAGAGGGGATGGACTATTCCTCGCCGACTTTTTCGCAGTCAAACACGATAAGTTTCTCACGGAATGATGATCTGTGTCGTGACCCAGCATTTCAATTTGAATCGGATTATTTTACTGTTAATTGGTTTATGGCCTTATCAGTATTCGAAACTAGTGCAACTTCAGATAATCTTGTGCTTTGGTATTCTAATTAGTAGTGTCGTGTATCAAGTAGGTCTACATTTTCAATTGTATTCTTTGCTATGTGGTAATTCTATATGCAATATTATTTTTAAAAATATATTTTTATTTTACTTTTATTAATATAATATATTGTGCAATTTAATGTTTATAACTTATTGTGATTATTAATCTATTTTGATGTACTGTTATGTATGCCAATAAGCAATTACTTAATTAAAGAAGTTTCAAGAAGCTTTCTTAATGTCATTCTTTATTAATTAGCTTGCAGTATTTATTTCTGCAGACTGTACTATTGATCTTGTCCTTAAGGTTATCTCTATCGCATTATTTTTTTTCATGTATGTGATCGAATACAACTCTTTCCGAATTAACAGACAAACTGTAAGTTGAATCTTTTAATGTATTTAACTAGTTAAATATTACCATAAATTACATTGTATACATAAATTCTTTACAAGATTTATGAGTCGAAAACTTTTTTTGACACAATAGTTAAAATGGTCGTTGGAACAACTTCAGCGTATCTGTGACGAATTAAGAGACGAAAAGGAAATTGATATAATGAAAAAATGCGGGGACAACTCAAGACGTTATACAGTTCTACTATTATGTAAGAAAATATATATTGGAATCTAGTACATGTGCAAATAAATTATAATAAAATTAAGTCCTTATATCATTAGCCTGGCCACATATGAGTATTTAATGAAAACATTTAAATATTCTAAATTAACAAAATTAAATTACAAAATTAACACATAATAAGAAGCGTGTGTGTGTGTGTGTGTGTGTGTGTGTGTGTGTGTGTGTGTGTGTGCGTGTGCGTGTGCGCGTGCAAAATGCGTACGTGCGTGTGTGCGTGTGTGCGTGTGTGTGCTGTGTGCGTGCGGTGTGTGTGTGTGTGTGTGTGTGTGTGTAATAAAAATACATTCCATAATAATACTTATATGTTTTATGTTTACTTCAATTCTTATATATTAAAATTTGAAAAGAACTTAAATAATAAAAAACAGAATGATTGATATTTTGCGTTAATGCTCAAAAGAAAAGTAGTAAAAGGGCAATAAATTTTGAAATGTATAACAATACCATTTTTTGGAAAAATAACAAACAACGCTTTATTTTTTTTAAATTTTTGTAGTGTTTCATGTAAGCAACTTAATTGTTGTTGGTTTATTGCCATTTATACTGTACATTTTTGATATTGTCCTACGTATAAATGAGTATCATCTAACAATAAATCGTGCAATACAGATGCTTGTACCTAAGCACTTTATCGGCCGAGAAAATTATTTCTATCTAATTATCATACATTCGGGATTAGCAGTTTTCATAGGAGGGTTAATACTGGTAGCAACAGTGACGATGTGCGTAGCATGCATTAAACATGCTTGTGGAATGTTTAGGATTGCCAGGTAAAAAAATATGTAAGATATGTTAGAACAAATATTGAAATTGTGATTTTACACATAATTTTCTTTGTTGTTATTTAAAGCAAATTTACATAAACGAAAGGAAATTAGTTGTATCAAAATTATTATATACTATACATATAGAAGCCATTACACTTTGTTTGTCTAATAAACTATTCCATATTATAATATCTTTTATTTTTATTTTTAGTAAAATATGTTTAGTTTTAAAATAAAAAAAAAATTCTTTCATTAAAAGAAATACGAATTTTATTTTGAAATACAGTTAATCTTCAGAAAATATATTTTGCTGTTCTAACTAGATCAATAGTATAAAATAAGAATTATCAGTATTATACAGATGGTTGGCAAAATAATTTATAAATAATAGAATTAGTTTTTTTACAAGCTTTTTTTATAATACAATCGATGAAATAACGTTATAAAATATATCAGCAAATCAATTTCTTCCATAATTTCTACAAAGATAATCAACATTCTTTATAGTTATCGTATTGAGAAGGCAATAGCAGTAAATACGCTGAAAAATATTAGTTTGGAGAACGAGATTATAATGTATAGGGAAATAATTCATGCCGTAGATATTCATCGTAAAGCTATAAAGTTAGTAATTATACAAATACACATTATTGTAAAGTATACAAATATAATAATATTCTTTTCTTGTTAAAGGTTCACCATGTTTTTCTTTTCTGGTTTTCAACAATCTCGTTTCATGTTAATAATAATTGGAGTAATTACTTTAAGCCTCAATTTTTATGGAGTTAGTTCTTTTGATATTATTAGATATATTTTAGATAAGTGTTTAAATTGCAAAAAAAATGTTTTATAATTTTGTTTTGTAAGAATTAGAAAATCAAAGGAAAATTAAAGAAGAAAAGTTCTTGGAAGAAAAAGTTCATACAAAGTTGCCACAAGATCTTGAGAATATTTCTTTAGAAATGTTATTAAAATATATATGTTAATGAAATATCTATTTTTCCGAAAATTTAATGAAAAACATGTGCACGTATAAAAAGATTTCTTGTGTTCAACGTTTCTGGTTATAATATATGCTTCGATTATTTTTATAGATTTTATCCTCGATATTATGTAAATTTTACATAATATAACACTGGATTTTTTTATTAATAAAATGTATAATAAAATAAAATTTAATTTTTGTAATTAAATAATTTTTCAATAAATTTCCACTATTTTGAAAAAAATTTAATTTTAGAAAAAGGTCCATCTATTGTTTTAAACCTACGACTAAATTTTTTTACATTTCTTATTTATTAATTAGAAAATTCATTTCTTGTTATAAAATACAAAGTACATATATTCGGAGATGCGCGAACTAATAGCTAAGCTGCAGATGCTTTACTATCACAGTTATACTGGATAATCACTGGATATAATTTTTAATATCTACTGCTTTTAATAACTATTAATTTTTTATTAGAAAATAAAGGACCAAACACATAATATTTTTTCTAGTTATATAGACATTCTTTAAATAAAAATTTTTGCAGAAATTTTTAAAAATTTAAACGATTTTCTAGTTCTTACTTGCGCCTTGCTTTTAAAATGACTAATTGTAAAGACAAAATATTAATTCTGACATTGTATTTTAGGTTTCTAAAGCTATTTCATTTGGACTAGATATTCACAACTTTATGTTTCACTTTCTAATTGTAGCCGATATTTTTATATATATGTTTTTCTTTAACTATGCTGGACAAGAATTCATGGATCATAATGACCAAATATTTTCTACTGCGTAAGAACCCATATATGCTGATAAATATATGTATATTACTAAATTTTTGACGAATTCGAGTATAATCAAGATTAGGATATTAATCCATAATTTAATATATAAGATAATGTTTAATATCTAAAGATTATTGTATGTCCAATTATCGATTCGTTTTTCTTAATTTTGTAGATACAATGTTCGATGGTATGTAACACCATTATACATACAGAAGCTAATATTGTTTATCCTGCAAAGAGGTAGCAAAAGTGTTAGTCTTAATTTTGGCGTACTATTTGTATTGTCTCTAGAATTATTTGCAGCGGTAAAAAATTATTATTATATTGCCTATGTTACGTATAACACGTTATGTATGTATATACGTATGTGTGTACATGCATGTGAATGTATATATGTATATACGTAGCATATATTATACATAAGTTATAATACACAGACGTATATGATAGATACATATTCATTCTAGTTAATGAAAACATCGGTATCCTACTTTACCGTCGTGTGTTCGATGCAATAACGAAAATTTTTGAGCCAACGATTGCAATTGTATGACGTATTGCAATTTGCGTATAGGTGAGTGTAAAATTCTTTTAATTATTGGACAAGATCGAAGAAATAACATTTCTTCTTTTTTAAACGCATACTGCTCATAACGTAAGTAGAGAAAAGTATTAGTTGATTATATTAAATTGTTTATACAAACTATAAAATATCTTTTCGAATAAGTATCTTTTGAATAATAATTTTAATGAAAAGATCTCGAACGTTTTTCTTTTGTCTAAACAAATAGAACATCAGTCACACGAAGATTACATAATAATTTTCGACGAAATAATACATACATACGCATACATACATACACATACATACACATTAGCAGTGCTGATTTTACTTCAATTAGTTTGTTTTACTATTTTAACAGTCACTAATTCATGATTGCTCAAGTCCCGCTAACAAATATACTTTTTTAAAAGTTTTATTATTACTATATAAATATTATATTATAATATTGTAATATTATTAGATTATTATATGGTATTATATGGTATGCGGTATTATGCGATATAAAAGACAACAGGTAAATGGTAAAATATGTATTGCACATATCAACATGCTTCAAATAAGACACATATTATGTTCTTTGTGTTCCGGCGAACAGATTTTTGAATAATTTAGTACTAGAAATATAAAGAACTCTTGCTTCTAGTATAAGAAAGTATTCGAAGAAACTACATTTCGTAGATTTTTATGTTTATTGGTAGTACTTATATACATTTAACATGATATATACATAAGATGGATGAGTCGACATTGCCTGTAAAGAAGAAAGGCATCGAGTGCGCATGAAAGAATGATGTTATTAAAACGAGAAAGGACCAAGAACAAAATTGCTTGTGCGAACTTGATGAAGAAGTGTCGTGCAAACATTCTTTTTACCAGTAGTAAGTATCAGTTGAATTTCCCTCGAAATTTCCTACGTCGTATCGATCGGTCGCTTAATCACCCATACTTTTTGTTGTGCAAAAACATCAAACAGCAAGTGTTCCGATCTCACGATAGCAATTTGTCTACCACCTCGCATTATATTCAAGCTGAATTAAACAATGTAATATACACAGAAGAAGAAAAAGTATATTATATTCTCGACATTTGAGAGAGGGGATATGCGAATCGTCTTGGACTTTTTCGCAATCACACATATGTGTACTATTTCAGAGTGATGATCTGTATAAAGAGTATTTTAAATTCAATCTGCTTATTCTGCTTTCGATTTAAAGCTTCGATTTAAACTTGTAGCCTTATAAATAAACTTTAGACAAATTATAGTTTTGCATCCTGATTAGCAGCACTGTTATATACCAAATACATCTATGTTAAAGAGCTAATTATTTTATGTATTTAACTAGTTTTATGTAGTTAACTAAATACAGAAATTTTTATAATATTAATTTTTAAATAAATTTATTGATTTTAGCTTGCAACACTTATGTTTACAAACTGCACTCCAGCTCTTGTCATCAATGTTCTCTCTATTGCATTGTATCTTAGTACGTCATATTATTATTTTTTATTAATATTCACATGTAAATTATGCTTTATTATGGTTAAATTTATTCTAAAAAAACAAGGCTTTGGATAATACACGAGAAAGTTTCAAATGTTTTTCTTTAATTTTTTAGTGTTGAAGCCCTATCACAAGAAAGCGATATTGACAATGTTATATTTATTTTTTAATTACGATTGCAATTTTTGTATTCTTATTTGTAACCAAATATGCCGGAGATAGAAATTATTGATTACAATAATCACATATTCTTTATTACTATAAGAATTACTGTGCTCACGCAAATATAAATGACTAAATTTTTTGTTGTGGAAACAGAACTTAGTTTGCTTTAGAATCCCTTTACTCAAAGCGAAAATTGGTAATCGGTTTACTGCAAAATGGTGGCAAAAGTACTTTACAGTATTCTTTTGGTGAAATGTTTTTATCTTAACTGCATTAAACTTTTCCACGGTAAAAAAAATCACTGTATTATTACGTTTAATATATTGTATGTATTTAACATTCAGCAATAGTATCATACAAGATGCATTGCATTCTAGTTAACAAAAGAATCATTACCTTACTTTATCGTTATATATTCCATGCAACAATGACCTGAAAATATATTATTTGATAACATTACAATTTGCAGTAGAATAGGTTTAAAACAAGTAAACATATGTATAATATATAATATATCAGACCCAATTAAACTGGACTCCCATCATCGCAAATCAAGTTCGCACTACGTCAAAAATTTAGTGCTATTTAGGTGCTAATTTTGTGCCCTAGTCCGAAGTGTTTAAATCGTTTAACAGGAAATTAAAAAAAAGGGGGCTTGTCATTAAACAGACAACCATAATTACAAAATGTATTTTTTATTATTTAATTGTAGTTAGATTCATTGCTTTTATGCAGTTTTTAATTCACAAGTACAATGTTCGGTAGCACATAGCACCAATACACGTACAAAAACTAATATTGTTTCTCTTGCAAAGAGGTAGCAAAACTGTCAACTTCTAGGCGGAATATTTATATTATCTTTAGAATTTTTCGCTATGGTAAAAGTAATGTATATTACGTATAACATTTTATGGATATTTATTTGATTCACGACACAGATTACATAAGATGTAATATTTTTTCTAGTTAACAACAGCATTGATATCTTATTTCACCGTTGTGTATACCTCGAAACAATGATACGAGATTTTATTATCCGACAGTGATTGTCATTTTGATTATAACAAGTTGAAAAGTTTTAATTTCTTTTATGTTACTCTTTTGAATAAAGTTACCAAGGATATATAATGTTTCATATTTTCGAAATTGTAACGTGCGCTATCTGTAATGTAAATAGAGAAGTATTACTTGATTTACATGTTGACTCAATTATGTTATCATTTTTCACTTTTACATATTGAATATAAAATCTCAAACGTTTTCACATTAAAATGAGTAAAGTGTTACGTACTAAAATATACGCGTTATAAATACATACCATATCTTACGATTTTACGAAGTATACGCACTTACTATATATTCATTGCACTGTTTGGATAGTTGAATCACAAAATTTATAATTATTCAGTCCCGATCAATGTACACACACTTAAAAATATTTTATTAAAAAACTAGATCATGCGATATTATAAGAGATATATTATGTTCTCAATGACACATGGTCCTATATATTACGAACGTGAATTCTTTAAATCAAGTAGTTTTGTAAGGGTAGTGTAACCTGCATACTTTCAAGCCCTGCATTTTGCACTTAGTTTATTGGCAATAATAATAACCGATATAGATTATTTCGACAGTACATAAGACCGAAGAATCAACTTTACTCTGTTAGAGAGGAAAGGTATCGCGCGAGTGTACACGACGGAATGAAATACATAAAACTGCCACGATGAGAAAGAACAACTGCGCTTGCGTGAACTTGATGAAGAAGTGTCGTGCAAACTTTCTTTTTACGAGAAGTAAGCATCGGTTGAATTTCCCTCGACATCGTATCGATCGGTCGCTTAATCACCTGCACTTTTTCCCGTGCAAAAACACCGCAAACTGCGACTATTCCAATTTTATGATAGTAATTTACCTAACACCTCACATTATATGCTGAATTAAACAATTTAGAGAATTTACGTTAGAGGAGAAAAATTATATAATTCTTTCAAATATTCTTGATATTTGAAAGCATGGGATATGCGAATTATCTTTGACTTTTTCGCTATAGACTTACGCGAAACGCGAAACGATAAGTGTCTCGTAAAGTGATGATTTGCATCAAGACCAAGCATCTTAAATTCAATCGGATTCTTCTACTTTCGATTGGTTTGTGGCCTTATGAACGAACAAGATTTGTTCAGTTTCAGACAATTTTCAATTTTAGTATCTTGATCAGTAATGTTATATACCAGGTATATATGTAATCCAAATGTGTGCAATTGTTTAAACAGCTAATTATTTTATATTTTTAATTAATTAATATAGAAATCTTCGTAATGTTAATCTTTAAATAAATTTATTGATTTTAGTTTGCAATGCTTATGTTTCTAAAATGTACTCCAACTCTTGTCATTAATGTTCTCTCTATCGCATTGTTTTGTAGTACGTTTGCGATGTCATTCTATTCTTCTTGGATAAATATTGATGATGTAAGTTGTGCTTCTACTGTGTTTAAATTTGGTATTCTCAAGAATTGAAGCACATTTTTTTCACACATAAGATATTTTATAAATCAGATATCAAGCGTTATTAAAAATTATTGTTATGACAGATAAAGTGGTTAATAGATGAACTTCAGCATATTTGTAATGATCTAAAAGATGAGAATGAGATCGCTATTATAACAAAATATGGAAACATCGCGAGACGTCTTACAGCTATAATTATGTGTAAGACATTATTTATTGACATTTAATCATTTACTCGTAATCCAGCGAAATAGTTTCTAATTGTCATAAAAACCACGTTAATCACTTTATTACTTAATTTAATACTATATATTGAGAGGAATGTAATTAGACATGTTAAGAAGAAAATGGAATAAAAGTATATTATCACGATAAGACTTTTGTTTCTAATTATATTAACAGTACAAAAAATAAATTTAGTAATAACTGGATATTTTGCGATCATTAGCTTGCATTAATTGACAGTGAATTGGTTAATACATAAAAAAATTTCAAACTGAAAAATTTTAATTTGTTTTAATTTTTTTAGTGTTTCATGTGTCCAACTGTAGTACTCTTATGTTATTGGCATCTTTACTGCATCTTCTTGATGTCTTATTCGCAGACAAGTCTGAATCACATCATGTTATGCAAAAACTTTTACCTAAGTTCTTCATCGGTCAAGAGAGCTATATGTATGTGATATTGCTGTATTTTGTCGCAACTGCTGTTATAGGAGGTACTGCATTGATAGGAATAGGAATGCTGCTTGTAACATACCAGAAACATATCTGCGGAATGTTTAGAATTGCCAGGTGAAAAAATAAATATAGAAATAAGTACAAAAATCTTTTGATTATAAACATAATCTTATTTGGTGTTACTCAAACAATTTTATATTAAGAAAATGATCTTGTAGGAAATTCTCTTTTGACGAAATAAGTATTATTATATTGTTCGGTTGTTAACAATATAATTTATTAGAAAAATTAAAAATTTCTGAGCGAATTAAATTTTTTAAATAGTTTTTTTTGTTTCCGATAAATTGAAAGAAATTTACTACGACAACGTATGAACCTTTCTGTGTTTTTTTTGTGTTTGTACACAACAAAAAGTTTTTTTTACAGTTATCGCATCGAAAAGGCAATGATGTTAAATATGCTGGGGAATGAGATTATCATTACTAAAGAAATAATTCATGCTGTAGATATTCACCGCAAAGCTATTTTGTTAGTATTTATCTATCAACAGTTATAAACACATGTAATAATATTTTCATTTTGTTGAAGGTACTCTATGCTTGTGTTTTCTACCTTTAAAGGAACACTATTATTTTTGTTAGTAATGAATGTGATTTGTTTGACCTTCAATCTTTATAGAGTAAGTTCTTACGTTATTAAATACGTTATTAGATTTTAGATAACTTTTTTTATTTTAATTTTGTAATGTCAAAATTAGAAGAATTTTTGCAGTATATAATTTAATGGAAAAATTTGCGTTATAATCTTATCTAGAACGATTTATTGTGAAATATATATAAAACATTTATTGCTTTGTATGTGTTTTTTAGATATCTGAAATCATAACACAAGAGGGCGATATCGAACAATGTTATCTTCATTTTATAATTACGATTGCAAATTTTATATTCTTGTTTCTAATGAATTATGTCGGACAAGAAATTACTGATTACAATAATTACGTATTCTTTACTGCGTAAGAATTACTGTCCTTACAAATGTGCGAGAAAAAAAATTTAAATTTTTTGTTATGGAAGGAGAACTTAGTTTGCTTTAGAATCCGTTCACTCAAAGCGAAAATTGATCGATCTTTTCAAATTTCCGATTGTTTGCCTAGCTATTTTTTTTTAGATATAATGTTCGGTGGTATGTAGCACCTTTGCATATACAAAGGTTGATATTGTTTCTCTTGCAAAATGGCAGCAAAGTTTTGCGCCTGTCAATTGGCGGAGTGTTGTCACTTTCCATCGAACTTTTCACCAAGGTAAAAAATCATATGTTACTTTAATGTATTAATGCATTTTATTTGACATTTTGACAAAGATAGTATCGTTATACAAGATTTATGTATTCTAGTTAACAAAGACATCGTTATCTTACTTTACCGTTGTACATTCTATGCAACAGTGATGTGAAAATAATCGTCTGATTTACAATTTGAAGTAGAAATAGGTAAGATTTAAAACAAGTATAGATATGTGATGCATAAAATATGTCAGTTGTATGTTATGATGTATGGTACAATATATCAAGGAAACTTATTAACATGTTTTAATGTGATCGTCGAGAATCTTTAAATCTCTTAGATTTATTAGAAGTTCAATGAGTTGCAATTTGTAATATCCTGTATTTTATTAATTAATATTAATAACAATAATTACGTACCTAATATATTAGTGCGCAACATTAGTATTAATGTTCCTCTAGCCAAGCATACGAATGAAATGAAGAATGTGAAACAGTTGTCGTGAGAAATGACAACTGCATTTGCACGGCCTTTGATTAAAAAGTGTCATGCGAATGTTTTTCTGTGGGAAGTAAACATCGGTTAAATTTCCCTCAGCGTCAAATCGATCGTTTAATCGCCCTTCTCTTCCTGAGTAACATTTTACGAATGGTTTGTTCTCACAATGTAATATTAAGGTGGTATATAATTAAGCAATTTAGAATTAATGCTAGAGAAGGAAAAATTTAAAATACTTTATGGACATTTCAAAAGGAGGAAATGTGTGAGTTTGCTTCGACTTCTTTGCATTTTACTTAGACGCGATAAGTTTCTTACAGAGTGATGATCTGCATCAAGACCCATTTTAGCTTCAATCGTATTCTTCTGCTTTCGATTGGTTTGTGGCCTTATGAGCGATCAAAACTTGTTCAGTTTCAGTTATCGTTGTTTTTTAGTATATTGATCAGTTGCGTTGTATTCCAGGTACATTTTAATCGTAATTTTGTAAACTCTTTACAATATTAATTTACACAACAGTATAATATCTGTTTACACAATATTTTTAAATATGATAAAAATGATTAAATATGTTTACTTAACTTTATCCTTGCATACAGCACCAATGCGCTCATTCGCTTTTTTAAAGTCTTGAAAAATTTAATTATAATAATGATGAATATTATATATGTGTTTTATGCACATAGTTTCGAAGTAATAAAAAATTGTTTAGAAATACTGGTAGAAGAATATTTTATGTATGCTTGAAGTTGAATATCATTACGAAACTATCAGGTTATCATGACATATGTATCACTTGAAAGTGCTTGGATCAAAGTTGATAGCGTGACATATAATGTCTATATTGTATAATAATTATAATTTTTTTGTTACATCGTTATTGCCTCGAGAGAAAGCATTTCCTGTTAATTATCAAATCAGGAGATGAAGACTTTTTATTTTTTCAGTAAATTTATTGATTGTAGCTTGTAGTATTTCTGACTGTGGAATGTACGCCTGATCTTGTCATCAAAATTCTTTCTAACGCATTATTTTTTGCTATGTATGTCATTAATTACAATTCGTTCGTGATTAACGCCGAAACAGTAAGTTGAACTATATTTATTCATATAAATATCTTTTTTACATATAGTTATTTCCAAAATTTACAATAAGAATGTACCAAAAGTATCAAAATACCAAAAAAAGTATTGTTGACTATAGGTGAAGCGATTGTTGGAACAACTTCAGCATATTTGTAACACGTTAAAAGATGAGAACGAAATCGCTATTATAAAAAAATATGGAAACAATGCGAAGCGTTATACGGCTATTATGATTTGTAAGCTATGTACTATATATTTAGTATAGTTTTAATAGAGGCGAGATAAATAGATAAATAGATTGTCTAATAAATAATACATAATACAACAATTAATCTAATACAAATTTAATTATTAGATTAGAGTTAACCATTTCTAATCATCCAACTTGACTATCATATTCCTATCAATGCAAAATTATAATTAGATATTAGTACATGTGTAATTAAAAAATGTATGTGCATGGAATGTATTTTTTACAATAATATTGTGTTTAATTACTAAAAATTAAAAAGTATATAAGTAGGAAAAAAAAGATAATAGTATAGATATAGTATAGTAAAGTATTTAAAAAAAATTACGAGTTGTCGAATGTTTCCAGGTGAAAATGTGGTTAAAGGATAAAGTATATAACAGAACAATGTTTCATGTAAAATTTGAAAATAACGGATTTGTAATATGATAATTTTTTAAATGCCCTTAGTGTTTCACATCTCCAGCCTATTATCTATTATTACTTTACCAATGTTACCGCGCATTCTTGATATTTTCCTGTTGGTAAACAAGACTGATATGCGTACTGTGATAGAGCAGATTTTGCCGAAATACTTTATCAATCAAGAAAGTTATTTCTATTTAATTGTGGTGCATGCGGATGCAACTATTTGTATAGGAGGGACTACGATGGTGGCAACAGGAATGATGCTCATAGCATATCTTAAACACACCTGCGGAATGTTGAAAATTGCCAGGTGAAGAATTATATGTGAGAATCGAGATTTGTGTGTGCATGCGTGCGTGCGTGCGTGCGTGTGTGTTGGAACATCAAAATTTAAGTAAAGAAAACTTTATTTTTTATTATCTGAAACATAGAAATAGAAAAAGAATTTTTCTGTCATACTAACATTATCACTACTATTACATATATTGTAAAGCGATTAAATTTTGCTTGTGCATTATGAATTATTAGAATAGAATTTGTTAGTATCTTGTTAGTAAAATAGAAATATTCATTCTTAAATCTTTATTCACAGAAATGCCGTTAAAACAACGTAATGCATTATATGTGACAAATATTATCATTGCAAAAATATCTATATTTATGTCAAAATAAGAAATAGTTTATTTAGTTTATTAGTAAAATAATTTGCTGATTGTGAAAATGCAAATGTAATAATTTTGACAATTTAATATTTTTATCAAGCTCTCTATATATGCGATTATGATAGATGATTTTGTGATTATAACATACCTCTACTAAATATACTTTATTAGCATATAATTTTTTCTTTGTTTAAGGAAACTTTATAATTGTAGCTTTATAATAAGAAATTATTTGCAGTTATCGTATCGAGAAAGCAATGACGATGTATATGCAGGAAAATGTTAGTTTGAAGGATGAGATTATAATTTATAAAGAAATAATTTATGCCGTAGATATCCACCGTAAAGCTATCAAGTCAGTATTTATCTAATAGTGTTTTAATAAAACATGTAAAGTGCAATGATTGATTCTGTTTGAAGGTTCTCCGCATTTTTATTGTCCAGCTTTCAGGGATCGCACTTCTGTTTAATATTAGTTGGTGTGGTTTGTTTAAGTCTCAATCTTTACGGGGTGAGTTTTTGCATCATTTCTGCAGTACGGAAATTTTTAAATAAGAAAATTTTAATAAAAAATTTCTACAATCTTACATAATATTTAAAAGAAATTTTTGTAACTTCGTCTATTAATTAATTAATTAAATTAATAATAAGATACACATAAATTTAGATTTCTGTGACTCTGTCGCTTGGAGATGATGTTGAGCAGTTTTTAGTACATTTCGTCATTGTATCCATCATATTTTTATACTTGTTCTTAGCCAATTATGCTGGACAAGAAGTTACGGATCACAACGACAACGTATATTCTACCGCGTAAGACTGTTGCTCTCGCAATTGTGTATCAATAAATCTCTTACAAACTTTTTATGTAATAAAAATAAAGCTTAACACACTCGTACAAAACTCTTGTGCTGAATGTTAGTTACACCTTCGATTTTTACATCGATTTGTTGTCTATTACTTCTTAGGTACAACATTCGGTGGTATGTAGCACCTATACATGTACAGAGGTTGATACTGTTTCTTTTGCAAAGGGGCAGCAAAGCTGTCAACCTGAATCTTGGTGGAATGCTTGTAATGTCTCTAGAGCTTTTCGCCACGGTAAAAATTACCATATGTCGTGTATTATGTGTAACATATCATGGATACGTATATGGTATGCATAATGCGCGACAAAGGAAACGCAATACAAAATATATTTTATTCTAGCTAACAAAGGCATCGATATCGTATTTCACCGTTGTATATTCTATGCAACAGTGACGCGGAAATCTATTGTCTGACAGTATATTATAATTTGCAGTAGAGTAGGTGAGTATAAAAAAGAAATTCAATTTCTTCTATTTATAGATTTATGTCAAAGATAGTTATCGAAAACATAATGCTTTTATTCTTTTTTGAATTGCAATCTGCGTCATTTATCACGTAGACAGAGTGAAAAATGTTAGATTTCCTCCTCTCCTCTCTCTCTCTCTCTTTCTGATGTTTAATTGATTGCGAAACGAAGCATTTTTCTCATTTGAATAACTTTTAAATGAACACAGAGTTTAATATGTTGATAATATTCATCAATTTAACCTCGATTACTGAAATTTCTCTTTATTGATTGTTCTTTTTTAAAATTATAGTTTAAGGATAAAATGGAAACAGAACAACACTGTCAACGCACTAAAAGTCGGAGTTCTACTGAAAGTTCTACTGAAATTATGAGTCTGCCACCACCGTATTAAATGCTTATAACATCGTCCAAACAGAGCTGAATGAATTATATGTGTTGTTGGCAGCGTTAATCCTACTTTCTATTGCATCGTCTAGATAATCGAGCTACAAAATCATTATATAATTATTCAACTTTGGATAATAACTATGTATCTGGTTTTTAAAATTATTTTAAAATTTATATCATGTAATATTTTAAGAGATATAAAATAGATAAATATATATGTTTATATAAGCATATATTTTAGTAACCTTAAAAAATACAATTTTTAACTTGTTTAGATATTATAAGTAGAGAACGTTGCAAATCGCGGTATAATGCAATTCATAATTTTCTGTCATTTTCTTTCATCAGTGATAATTATATAGCTGACATCATTGACATACGACCGATAAATGAATGCTTCCACTTAACAAACAAACGTCTCGTATAAATACACGAAGTGGAGTGCGAAAGGACGTTCACGTTGAATTCAATCAAGAAGTTATCTCGAGGGAGTGTTTTTCTGCGAGGAACAGACATTTGTTAAATTCTTTTTGGCGTTAAACCGATGGCTTAATCTTTTTCCTCTTCTCCAAGTGTTCCAATCTCACGATGATACTTTGTGCCGTTTATGTTGAATCAGACTTTTAAAGTTCATCCGATATAGAATTTTTATCGAAAGGAGAGAAGGTATCGATCGTAGAATGCCGATCTTGAAGGATACCGAATGCTCGAGTAAAATGACTCGTCGTGAATTTCGCGAACAGTGCATTTTAATTAGTTAATAATTTTAATATAACTTATTAGTATATTATTGTTTGATATATGAATTATATATATATATATATATATATATATATATATATATATATATAGTTTCTATAAATATTTTATTAAAGACATACTAATAAAAATGCGTTTCATAGCAAATTATTCTACTCAAATAAACGCTCGATTCACATATTTTCTCCTCTAGATTGAAACTTTTATAATTCTTTGTTAGCAAAGTGGAAGAAATTCGAGAAGATTAGAGAATGTGCTCTCTAGAGTGCTTTACTGAGGGATAAAGATCGCACAGATAGACACTGTTTGAACAAACAGTGAGTCGACAAACGCCACGCCACGAATGCGTTTCCATTAAGCGTATCAAAGCTCAAGCATAATCGAAATTTGCTGATGTAAACAACGGAACTATCTATCCTCGCTCTTTCTGTATCGCGCGTTCACCGTTTTTCACAGGAAGTTATGAGCGATAAATGGATTTGCGATGACGATGAAAGAATGATCAGACGCGCGATCAAAAGCAATCGGAAAAAGGCGCCGTGCCGCGCACCCTGCGCGTAAAATAAACTACAGGGAAAAGAGGGGAAAAAATAAAAAGGAAATACACGCGCGTCGACGGACTCAAATACGTTGCACGAACTCGGTGACACGATCGGACTCGCGTTGCCTAACGAGTTTCGAACTGGTTTACATTGGCCATCCCCTTTTAACTTTCGACTCTCTCTTCGCACACCGAAAACGCAGTGCTTTTGATTCCGTCTTCCGTTCTCTCATCCACTTTGAACTCTTTTTCCGTACTTAAAGCACCTCTCCTACCATTTTTTTTATTCACTTTTTTTCCGCTTGCTGTCAAAGGTGTTTGACTAGCGACGTCATTATTCTCTCTTTTTTTCTTTACTTCGACCGATATTTTTGATACATGTCTATTTTTTACGGCGAATTATAGTAATTTCTGTCGATTGACCTTTCGATCATTCTGAATCTATACGGATCTGAATTTATATGGTAAAAAACAATGAAAGAAGAGAATATATCGTGAGTGTTTCATACAGAGCAGCCGATTCTCTTGATATATCACTTTCATTTTTCAATCTCAAGTTCTTCAACCGATAATACGGACATCATTGATTCAGACAGTAATAATCGAATCGTATTTTGAAGTTCGAACACGACGTCAGAATGCGAAATTAAAGCGCGACGTTATTAATTCAGAGGAATTATCCATTTGGATTATAAAAGATCATCACACGTAATCTCATACAAGAACTGAAAAGTTATTAGTACTAAAAAATCGATCCTTTAAAATTCAATATAATTGTAAATACGCGCATTGTGTTATCTCATTTAATAACATTTAATGGTAAAAAAACAATTAATGGATTATAAATTGTCTCTCTCTCTCTCTCTCTCTCTCTCTCTCTCTCTCTCTCTCATGGAATAAAATTAAATATTGATACATATTATATTGGCAAACATTAATGTTAAAAAGTAAATTTTATGTGCAAAATATTTATTTTACTTATTTTTACTGTTACACCTATTTTTACTTATTGACATGTTGAAGGTTTAGAAAATCGCGCTCATTTTTCGCTTTCCGTTCATTTTCTATAAAACTGATGTTGGCATGTTTTCGCATAATACACATACAGATCACATATTGTTATTAATGAGTAAACGAGCGTGTTTGTCGCGACGAAGAGCAACGTGAAAAACTTAGAGATTTTCTCGCTTTTGGTGCTATGAAATATATGACGACGGCTAACTTTATGTAGTCATGTTAATACACTCTTTCGGGGCACGCTGAGCGTTTAGGTTCTATTCAGATGTGGATATTTATCGCGAGTGGCATCTCGTACAGAATACCGCTCTCTCGGGGTTGCACTGAACGACAAAGAACCGTGAGAATTTGCAGAAAAGTGCGACGGGATGGAAAAAATGGAGTAATATAACGAGTTAATAATTACGGTTCAGCTCGATGTAAATAAATGATTTGTATGGAAACATCGTTACGTACTCGTAAAAATTGCCACATCAATATCGCATTGAAAACCAACATGTTTGCTCCATTAATATTTTTTGAACAGTCCGTAAAAAGTGGTACTTGCGCTAGATAGATTGTCAACTGTCATCAAAAAAGGCAAATTTTGTTAAAATATAAACAATGTTTGATCAAATTGTAAAAATTGATCGAAGTTTAAAATAATATGCGATTGAAGATACGTCAATATTAGTAAAGCCGGGGCCACGCTATCTAATTATAAGTTGGTCGGTGATAAATTTTATAATTAATTACAATTAGCAAGTTTCTTAATATCAGAAATTTCAACCCTAGTAATTGGAGAGAAATTAGCTCTCAATATTTTATTTCTCGCAGTTGCATTCTGGTTTAAAGGTGAAATGAGACATTTAGCAGGAGTAGATAAGATGTTACGGTTCTCATTTTACATGAGTGTTCGATTGTTAATTTGAACTTTTTAGTTTCATTTTGAATATCTCTAATCAGTTGCATCTTTAATCAATTACGCAAATCATTAATTAATTACGCAAGTACGCAAAGCTACTCAACTTGTTCAGTAGAGAGTTGTCTCGAAAAGTAATAAATTTATTTATGTGTGATACTTTCTCTCATTGAAAAGGAACTTAATTAATTGCCTATCCTCTATTTCCACTCTTTAAGAAACCAAAGTGCAAACATCGGAGCTAAAAGAAATTTCTTCACTTATCATTTTTTAACTTTTTTAAATTAAAAAAGTTTAAAAAAAAAACAGAAAATTCCTTCCTTTACAAGACGTATAGCAATGGTATATACAAATCTATCTATACACTTAATTGTTTGGACTTCATCGTAATGATGTGAGAGAATATCTTCGACAAAATTTTTTTCTTTTTATTTTTTTAAATTATTTATATATCGATTATAAAAATTTCTCAAATGTTGTACATATCTTGTATCTAAATATTCTAAATAATGTTATTTTATTTAATCGCTCCTTCATTTTCAATGCTATCGCCAAGTATCTTTAAATCTTATATCTTCGAAATGACCGAAAAATAACTTATTGTTATTATCTTCAAGGTTGAAGTGATACAGTGGTCTGAAGTAATCTTTTCAAGACTGGTTAATAACCTCTGCGTTTTTCGTCGCACGATGAGCGCCGCAACCCTTGCTCATTCCTTTTATTCGACGCTTGAGTAAAAGCTTTTGGGGAGGTCAACCGTGCCCTGCGGACGTGCCCTTAAGTGCAGTAACACACACGACGTCTCTCACGATTTGAAACTCCTCTTGGTTGCAACTTGTGCGTACGCTCGACAATTTCACTTTAAATATTGTACATGACAAAGAAATGCAGGCGTTTTTCGAAAATAAACCCACAAGAAATTTTATACAGTCAGGATTATGGGTTGTTTGAAATAACTTTCTCGCGAATTGCTATCTTCTTCCTCCTTGGATGTTTTTTTACGTTTTTACACAATATTCTTTTATGTCCTCAATTATTGCACACTCGATAATATTTGGAGTAATTCTGTTTTAATAACGAATTATCGATTTGATCGATTCGGATTTAGAACTTTTTTTTAATTTTTCAATTTTGTTATTTTACATTTCTGTTGAGAACATTTCTTTTTATTTTATTTGTAATTTTCTTTGTAATGTAAAAATATTCATTAAATAAATTAATGAATATTTACTTTGTTAGTATACGTTTTGGGCTATAAAGCTTCAATTTATTGATCTCTGTCTCTTGTGGAAACCACTCGCTGGTCGCATCAGGAAATCGTTGCTTTCTCAGTCCATTCGTGGTCCTTTCGACCTTCGCGGGTTAGAAATTGATTAAATAAATTTCAGAGACTCATCCGGTCACCTATAGTCGACTCAATACCGCACCCGATGCGGTACATGTATATCCTATCCAATTCTATTTTGCCGCTATCCAATCACGATATCATCCGACGTGTCTCCATCTCGGTCTCGATCGTCCCTCTCTTGAGGCGCACTTTCCACCTCTCGATTCTCGAGTAGTCGCTCCCGAACGCTCCCGTAGTTCACGTCCGCGTTCAAACTAAATCTTGTTTCTAACCCAATCTCTCTTTCTATATCTTCCGCCAAATCAAAAGGAAATAAACATCGCGCACTTTCGACGAACGACAAGGTATCGGGTTTATTTTGTTACAAAGGGACAAATTTTGTAAAATTACTTTTATTTCATTGGTAGTCTTTTTCTTAAAGGAGTAGGAAAAAACTTTTCCTTGACTGTTTTTATATGTTAAACAGAGTACTAAATTTTAGGATTGTACACACAATAATTTTTACTTTTCCGCCCGCTTGATATATCGCTTATTTAAAATTTCTCGTTCTCAATTTCATCGGAGAATGAAATTATAACTCGGTCGAGATAAACGTAATCTATGCTCTCAGCGTTTTTGCAGTTCATTAATACCTCCCATTTCGTTTCCAGTGAATTTAATTTCACGACGCAGTGCTCCCGTCTCGACGAGAGATTTTGTTCCACGAGTGTTGAGTAATTGTACGCATTGTACGATTGTACGATGTATCCTTCCGCTAATGCACGACGCGCGGATTTCCGGATTTTTGCGGAGCGTCGCGAGAGATTGTATCCGCGCTTGCTTAAATTTCCTCGTCAGCCTGAAAGCTCCCTTGATTTAATTCGATTAACGTCGTTCGTAATCGAGTTTACGGGGCAAGTCCGGGGCGAACAGGCCGCTATGTGTGGAAAACACGTTTACTGAAGCAAATCATAGTTACCTAACACTTGTGATATCCATCAGAGATATATATTGTATATCTCACAAGATACATGTTTATTCATTGGAAATATCGGTACCATTGATCTCTTTTACACGCGATATACATACATGTACAAGGTGCGAGATAACAAAATTCGTAACGTTGCGCAGAAAATGACACGTGTTTATTTTAATTATCAATAGAAAAGTTATATTTTACCCAGCCATTTCTCTACCTGATAACAGAGGTGCTAATCGAACGATGCTAATTTTCTGTATTTACCTATTCGCTTTGAGACGATGCCTCAATCTACCTTTGCGACGTACTGGGAGATCACAGAAACGACGAAGCACACGCTCTCATTGCCAAATTGCCAGACAGTGAGAGATAGTAACGAAGCACTTTAGCAGCTGCAGCTGAAATTTTCCTCAGTCCGTCATGTTCCTTTGAAATCCAACCGAAAGCGATTTCGCGCTCGTGCTCGGGTACGCGGTGATCGATGCCCGGTCAATCGTATATTGGCCGTGGACGGTGGTTCGCGCGAGGGGGATGGCGGCGTAGATAGGGTGGGTGACCGTGCTGTGCTGTGCCGTGCCGACAGATTCCGATGGTATTATACATATATTGGAAGCGGAGAGCCCCGGAGGGCTCTTTGTCGCGCGCGCGGTTAGAACGAGGAACAAAGGACACCGAAATTAGTTTATTCCCTGATGGCCACCGATAGAATTATCAGGTATATCCGTCGGGGGTCCGCCCGTCTCGCGAGCGTATCGTTTAATTTCATTCGGTTCCCTGCAACGAGGGACGCAGGGAAATTCCCGTCGACTGATCATCGTGCGACTTATGCACCGGGATTACCGCGCGGCTGGCCCAGTTTTGACGTGGAATAATAGAACGATATGGGACAATGGAGCGCGGTTGGATTAATCTACACATATTATGCACAGCGATGCGCATATAACACATATTGTAAAGCAATGATTTAATGTCACATGGTTTTAGTATATCTAAATATAATTTGCGTAATATATGTACATAATGGAGAAAATTTTATCTTAATCTTTTGGTAATAAATATATTGCTTGTTTAAAACTAAAATCGTTAATATTGTTAATAAGAGAATGCCATTATATTAATTTATAATATCTTGATATAAAATATAAATTTTGTATTTAAAATAAAATTTTAAGAGATGTGACTCTTGTCTGATTTAAAATGAAAAATATTTTCAGTTGCAAAAATGATCAGACATGGCATTATTAATATAATAATATGTGTATGTATATGTATAATAATAATGTGTCTTTTTGAGAATTTTTTGGCAATTTTATTCTTGATAGCTGCAGAATTTTTTAACAACGGATTTTCGACTGCATTATAGTAGATTTTAAGTGGACATCGCGATGAATGCATTTGATAATGCGTTTGTTAAATGACGAATGGTCGTGTTTAAATACATTCGGTCGCGCATATGTGGGTGTGTCGACGCGTCGCGCGTTTTATTGCCGTGCGTATTCATTTGATATGATAAAAGAGCCCCCCCTTTTGCGACAGCTGGTACCCCAGCCTATTCCGATATTTTATCATAGTACGTAAAATGTCCCAACGAAGCAATATTCTGTCATCGATCCCGTAGTTCCAGATGGGCACCAGCGAAACTTTTATGGAAAACGTGTCTAACAGACTGAAGTGAATTCGCGTGGCTGTTGGCCGAATATTTTAACGTCGGCGCGACCGCTGAGACACGATCCTGAAAGAACGCGATCACACAGTATCACCAGGAAGATATTTCAAAACCAGTTGTTTACAGACATGATCTTTTCAATTCAACTGCTTTATTTGTACCTTTCGACAAATAGAGTTTAAATTAAATTACCATTCAAATAAAATTAATTGCAACAAAAAAATACGTTTCAGAAGATGACATAAAAAAGTTCGTTAATTCAGCAAAGAAAGTGGTAATTTCATCCGATTTAATTCATTTCGAAATTAAGCATTTCAATCGAAGAGATCAGGAAGTCGCCTTCATCTCTGAGATCAAGAAATTGTGAGCCAGAAACAGACACGAGAGCGTGAATCCGATGGCTCGAGAAGGAGCTAGGTCGAGCTTAGTCGCGATCCAAGACTCATCTCGTAGCCGCGAATGAACTCGGAGAACAGCCTGAATTGGTCGGTGACACCGCTGGTGATAGTTTAGATCTCTCCAGCGTGATAATATTGTGTGTCGAAGCGCGGTAGTATTTGCCGTGGAACGGTCGGCTTTAGAAATACAGAAACTTATTTCGCCCACCCTTATTTCGCTCGCTCGTGCGTTTTCTTCTCTTTTCACTTCGGCCGACCGCCAGCTCGGCGCGTGGTTTCTTGACTTTTTTTTTCCACTTTTTCCACCTTTGCCTTCTTCTTCTCCTTCTTCTTTCTCCCGACGATAGCTTCTAAGCTCCGTCTAGTTTGTGTCGCCGACCAGCGCGTCCCCAAACGACTAACTACCCCTGGCCACAGGGATGACGACGCCTTTGTGACGTGTGGTGGAAAAATTTTTCTCCTTTCGCACTGAAAGAAATCGAGAAAAGTCAGAGAAGTTTTCGCGACGTCGATTCGCTTTCAGGCTTTGCTTTCTCGAAACCTCACCGAGGTCACGCAGATAAAATGTTTTTAAAAGTCTATGACAGAAACATAATGATGAATTATGTCGATGAATTATGTACTTTTTAAAGTCAAATAACTAAAGATTTTTAGGAAGAATTTATATATTCGATGTTTTAGCTTATTTGCGATAAACATTTAAGAAATTATTTATAATATATCGATGATAATACATATGACCAATGCTAGTGTAAAAGAGTCATAGAATGGAATTATTTATGCATCAAAAAATCAATTTATCTTTTTTTATTTTTTCTGGAATTAATAAACATGTGTTTAGGATTCTCTTAAAAACTTGAAGATATTTTCTTCACAATTAGAATGTAGATTTGTGGCACTTGTAGCATTTCTCTCTGTCTACTCTGACACGAGATTAATTAACCGCTGTCCATTCAATTCTCACGCGAGCGGGAACAGCAATCCCCGAACTATTCAACGCGAGAATGTTTGCTCCACAACTAGGAACTGATAGTGAAGTTACTTCGGTTGATCGGTTCTGATTTGACGTAGTTTACGACGCGTAAAGGTCAACTAATCCGCGCGAATGGTCACTGACGACCACGAGTGAATGAGCCATCAAACCGTAAAACAGTGCAGTTGTACAAACAGCTTTAACGATTATTAGATTGCGACTCCATAATGCTTGTATTTAGACGGTATTCGTGTATACGTGCACATGCACGAAACGCTGTTTAGTTTACCAGCTTTTATTGCGTTCACGCATATTTATTCCATATTCATTCTTTCTATTAGATCCCGCAATTTATCCACGTGTTTAACAGAAATTTCTGAAACAATTCGTTTAATTATTGATGCGCAGGGTGTCCCGCTGGCTATTATCTGACCCATTAATGAAAGATTGTTTCATAAATTGTTTCATAAATTTCAAATCGATTCCACGTTAATGAGAATTCGGTGGCAAGTTATCGTTTATGGCAGCTTTTTAACTTGACCGTTAACTATGTTTTAATATTAATTTTAGCGAAGAAGAACGCGGGTCTGAAATTATATGAAGTTTAATTTAATTTTAAGATTACTTAATATTGAGCATTAATTCGCTGAATTAAGTCCTCTTTGAATTCTCGGCACGATCGAAAATTCACTCGTAGGAAAATAAGGTATTAATCACGTTTTTCAGTTCAAAGTCGATTACATTACGAATCACGATCGACTCTCTACAAGGGACAGAGATTAATTTATACAAGAACGCCCCGCGCCGCATTTATAGCATGTTCCATTTAAGAAGAGGAGCAAGAAGAAGTTCAACTTTTTTTTTTACAAGATTGCTGCCCGTTACCATTTTAATCTTCCGGAATGATCCGACATCTCGTTGCTGAAAGCACGGATTCATGGATTTTTCCTCTCTAATCCATTCGGCGAGGGACTCCATTCGAACGGTCTGAATACTCCCGCGCGGATCGCCGACTCAGGTCGGATCATCTGTAATCAAATAGAGCGCAGATCAGCGCAGATTCCGCGCTCCTCCTGGCGTCGCTGATACGCATAAAACGCAACCGCATAACTGCATCCGACTGATTGTAAGTTGTCGCTGAAATTGTCGTTAATTAGAAATCCGATTATTGTCGATATTTGATTACGAAAATTCTACGATACGATAATTATTTATCCGTGAAGGATGAAGATTGAAAATAGGTGATGTGAAAATCATTTAATTATTCATCAATTTCGGTTAATTGACGTTTATATTTTCGAGTAATGAAAATGAACGTTTAATCTGATTAACGCTTATTGGCATTATAAATAATTAAATTCTGCTCATTAAACAGAATTATAACGTTAATAATGCCATTTATCTTGCACACACGTCAGCCGATGCAGTTGCATCATCAAAAATTAATCACTGCTTGATATATAAAGTAATTAGGATTTGATATATAAAGCGTGTTAACGAGGTATCTCGTTTTTGTCCGATGCATTTCTTGTCATTCGAAGTTTCTCCCTAGGGAGGAGATGCAGAGGAGGAGAAGATAAGATCCCGCAGATACATCATCGGCTGAAAACTAAATTAAAAGAAAGGAACGCGCATGAGAACCCTCGAGGTACACCGAGGTTTTCGATAAGCTCGTTTTTCGCGAGACGGCCCGACAAAACAGATGATCGATGTGCAAACACGTCCGAGTGATTCTTCTTCTTGCCGTGCGGCCGTTAGCGCCGCACTTATCGGCTCTTATCGGTAACAACGACGGGATACTGCGGCGAACTCGGCGCCCCATTCCTTCACTGATTTAAGAATCCTTTTTTTTCTCTAGCGAAAGCGTTCCGAGATTACTGATTAATGCTCTCCCACATAATTCGATCGATAGTGTTTAAACTCTTCGTCTAACAATAAGTTGATACTAAAAACCACTCTTTTATCTTTGTAGTTTTTAATAAATATAAGTGATATTATTAATGTTTTTACTTATAATAACGAAGAGGTGATAGTAAAGATGATTAAATTTGTGACAATTATTAATTACAATTTTATTCATTAGCATATAGCCAATAATTTAATAATCATTTAATAGGAATTTTACTTTTACGTTATTATTAATTTTGAACAAAGTCTTTTCAGATAAATTAAATAGTAAAGAAATTTAAATAACGAATACATTGAAATTTACTATATTTTAATATTTTTTTATTATAGTAATTATCTACTTTTTATTTGAATTCGAAGCTTTCATGATGATCGCATATGCTATTATACGCGTATTATTTACTGCTAAATGATAATGGATAATTTCGCACAATTCGTGACACGACTCAAGGATTATTTTGGACACACTACTTTCGCTCTCAGTGATTTTCCAAGATAAAATCTTATTTTCATGAGAATCCGCGTTGATCTTGAGATGCCGCGTCCACTTTTCTCCGGCACCATCCTGTTGAGGACGACATTCTGTTGCCCCCAGGCGCAGCATTTGATCTTTCGCAGGCCATTGTAACCTCAGAGCTTTACGAGTCTCCTGTGCGCCATACCGCGGATTCATCTCGGTTTACGAGGTCTCCAAATGAGGCGAGAGATTATAATAAGGAGGCAAATGGAAGGGAAACGCCAACGGCGACGTGTCCCTCTTCCCTCTTGCAGGAATTGTGCCGCGTCGTTAAAAAAAACCGCATCTAACTACTATTCAGAACAAACTCGAAGTGAAGTACGCTGTAGTGAAATGTTTTTTAAATAATACCTTTCTTTACAAATTTTTGCTTAATTTACATCCGATTTTTTTCCTTTAAAGTTTTATTTTATGATTTGTGTTTCTCGCGACTTGTTAATGAAGAGTCTATATTTACAAAAATCTTATTGATATTAAAGTTAGTCGTCTAAAACGGATTTTATATCGCAAAGCCATTGATATTCCGATATTTTTATTTCGTCTTCAAATAGTTTCTGTATGATATTTCAATTACAAAATCTAATTATATCTAATGATTCTTCATGAATCTAATTATAAAAGTTGATTGTCAACGTTTCAATGTTAAAAAGTTTCCATCTTGTCGAATATATTGTGCCATAATTTATTTCATCAGTATATAAATATGTATAAAAAACTTTATAATATTCATAAAACTCTTAGTCTTGGAAACGAGTTACAAAAAGCACCGTTTTAGTTTCACTCTTAGTTTCTGTAAACAGGAGAGAGAGAGACTTCTTGGCGATTACGCGTTATTATGAATGATGCGCAAGACGCGAGCGGACGACGATGATAGTAGCGTTACGATTACGAGCTGGAACTCCATCCCCCTTTCCATCCTCATTGTAACGTTACCTAACGAGACTCTTCAGAACTGCTTGCTAGCTCCTGCTGCCACTGGTATACTTGATCGATGTCACCTAGATTTGCATAAATGTGTGCGTCGAGTGGCGCTCGAGATGCCGGGTCGCGTACTCGGGGATTTGGAGGACACCGGGAGAATTTACGAGTATCACCAAGCAGAGAGAGTAAGAGAGAGAACAAGAGCAAAAGCGGGAGAGAGAAAGGGTGAGAGAGGGGAGGGAGGAGAATAGAATCTCTGAGAGAAGGAGCGGATATCCGTGTAAGAAGCGGGAATCGGATGAACATCGGGAAGAAGATCCAGGTTTGACGAGGGAGGACAGAAGAGACAGAGATAGATAGACAGAGGACAGTCCGCTTGTCCCTGCCGGCGACAGTACGGGCTCGTCGTAGATCGAGAATCTACATGACTACTTGGGAGACGAGTGCTTTACTGGGTGCTTCGCGGTGAGTCTATACTGCCTCTGCAACTCGGAACATTTACAAGCGTCTTTGCGGACGTGAGATTGAAACCAGCTGCGCACGGGACTGGAGAGGATAAATTTTGACGCGATTAACTGCTGCCTTAAAAGACTGCTGAACTTGGAACAGGAGCAAGTCTTTTACATTTGAATCGTGCTCACGTTGTTGCCGATTAATATTCTAACTGTATTCTTGATTCGATCGACCGTAATATTGGAAAAACAAGATTATTCTTTCTCGTGCGATTATTGGATTGGATTTTTAGTGGAACGAAACACTGGAAATAGCAGTGAAATAAAAAATATTAGAGAAATGTAAAAGTATCGTGTATGGAGAGATTATTGGACGTTCGGAGAAACTGACAGAGATAGATAGACCGTGGTAGATTGATTTCGCGAGATATTCGCGGAGAACAAACTCGGCTCTTATCACGCACAGGAACTCATCTATCGATTATGGATTACCGTAGATCGAGTTTCGCGATGATCTGTAACTCGGCGGACTCGGTGGTTCATGGTGAATTGATGTTTCTCTTGCGATGTTTCTTTGGAGAAAAAGTTTCACTCGTCGAGAATGAGATAACGGAAGAAATGTTTTAACTTCGCGAGAACCAACGAGGCGGATCTTTGATGTCGAAGTAAAAACAGAGAAACGCGGAACGCATTTAGAAGCAGTACATGTATAATATCTATTCCTTCTTTTTTATTCAGATGCATTTGAAAATAACTACTTCTTTGTTTATAAGTGCTTTAGTCATATAAAATACCGGTTTAAATCAAATTATCAAGTGATCTTCAAGAAAAAAAATTATACTTTTATATCACTTTTATAATCACATTTTTGTAATTATTATAAGAAATTATATTTTTATAATTTTAAAAATTTAGCAATGCACTTTTCCGGAATGAGGAACTGTTATAATTTATTTCTATTTGGAAAAAATCATATCTATCGATACTATTACACACTTTAATGTGTAATAGTTATCAAAATTATTTTAATCACACAAGAGAATCGTTTACTAGATTTTTTAAATATGGCACACATGACAAAATAATAGATACACCTACGGATACTTTTATCTACGCCCAAATATCGAATAAAGTGTACAATAATCTGAAAGATCCCATGACATACAGAAAGGATAGCATTGAATATGTCCTGTCACATGATGAAATTTCCAAAGTCAGGAAACGTTCACAGTACGGGTAGATAGAGCAGAACCAAAATGGACGACCACCGGAGCGCGAGGGAGCCAGTTAAACGAGATCTGTCTGCCAGGTGGTTTCGATTCGCCGCAGAATGCTATTTGACTACGCGCTCGTCAGCTTATTGTGAATTCGAGACACGTTTCGAGACTGCTTCCCGAGACCCCGGGCATAATGTCTTTTCCGTCGAATCAATGCTTTTCTCATGGTTATGCCCGATCACCGCACAGGAGATACGAGTGGCCTCATTCACATCTGCCAATGTTTCCAGTGTTTCACGATTATTTCTCGACGTCAATTAATTAAGTGATTCTCGGCGTTCGAATTAATTGACGTCGTCGGTTGAAGCTCGTTTCACGAAAACTCAAAAGTTGTAAAGCTTACTGTTAGATATTACACATTATATTTATGTTATTATTTGCGACACTATTCAGAATAATTTTAATTATCTAACAATAATTTTAATTTTTTAAAATAATCTAACAGAAAGTGTGATCTACTTTTTTATATTTCTGCAATGTCTTCGCTTTTCCCTTTTAATTTTCTGCTATTTTAAGAAAAATATTTTGCCACACGCTTTTGTGTGAAATATATCATTTTCGCACATTACTTTTAATTACTGTTCAGATTAGGAAGACAATCGTGGATTACTAAGAAAGTCTTGCAAACTCGCACACAGATAAATCGCGATTATATATATATATTTTTTTTTGTTTTTTTTTTGTGACAACTGTGCGATGCTTCTGACACGAGTGCTTTTTCTATTCCTCCGCACTCCAGAACGATCTGATCAAAATTTGCATAGGCGCGCATAAGATGAGACTTTGCTTTGAAATATGATGGAACAAAGCTGGGGCCTAAGGGTGCACGCGGGTAGATACTCGAAAAGAGAGAACGTGTATCTCTGCGAGAACTTTGAAGGGCGCCCTTGAATTCGCTTATTCTATGCAGAGAAACCGTTCAACCGATGTGCTACTGTTGATATAACGTTGTAACGTATATCTTGACGAAGGCTTGTCCCGTGTCGACCACCGTCATCGAGTTTTCATCAAGAGAATACGATCTACCATTATAATCGTTTCTAAATTCTAAACAATCGTATATACATGTACGAAACACAAATGTTTAAAGGAATTTATTTAATGATAAAAGATCGATTTCAGCAAACTTTTATTTGACATGAGAATTTTTCAACATTTTTTGGTGAAAAGTAAAGATATTTGAAAGGCATTTAAACAAACATACAGAGATGACGTTGGTTGGTCTTAATTGTGATATTTTATAAGGAAAATTTAAAACTTCCTGAATTAAAAGAACATTTATTAGATTGCAAATGCGGACGACACTGATAATCACAAATTAAGCCAGTCGGAAACCTTTCATTTTTCACTTATTAAAATGATATGATAATTGTAGGTACTCTTAGATATCCATATATATATATATATATATATATATATATATATATGGATATATATATATATATATATATATATATATATATATACATATATAGAGGTCGAGTTTTCGTCGCTCTCCAAATCGATTTTCCTTAAGTGCACTTATCCTTGTAACAATTTTCAACATGAAATTGGGTCCGATATATGACATACTTTTGCGGAAACAATCAATTATTTACAGAGATTTTTTCTCTTATATAGTTATATAACACAGACATATATGTACTTTGGTAAAAATATATTTGCACTAATGCACAGAATTTTTTATCTGTGATGTTAATGATTTATGTGATTCCGATCTTTGATGCGACGATACTTAAATATGATATGTCGTAGAATTTAACGCGTAGAATTTAATGCGATCGCGAACAGCTATCAATCAGAGGATCAAGCTGATCCTTCGTCACTCAGGTGCGGCTTGCAATATCGGCTGATTTCCGTCACCCTTCCACACAGGATTGTGGGATCGCGATGTAAATTCGCTATCGTGCGGTGACACGATCCTGCGTAATCGAGCGATACGTTCTCATAATCGAAGGGGTTGGATGTGCGACGGGATTCGGGATAGGGTGGGGGGATTTTCTTGCTACCGACAAAATTGAAATCCGTTCGATCGTGGGCGTGATAATACAGCCTATGGCGGAAGAGATCGATAAGGTACTTATAAATGCTCTACAATATTGATAAAAATCTTTTATCAATCTTCTAGAGATTATAAGCTTCACATGATCAAATCCTGATTTTGATTTAAATTTGAATTAAAGAAGCAAGATGATGCACGCGCACAGACACAGAGTTTTTATACAAGAATTGTCTGATCATGAAATAAATTCCATACAAGTATGATAAAATCATATTTCGAAAACGAGCTTTCGTCAGAAAACGAACTATGAATACAACGTGTCGGTTCATTAAAGTCAACGTTGTTAAATTTGGAGGAAAAATCATTAATAAACGTCACGTTATAGCACGCTTCGAATCGTATCCGTCAAAGTCGTCGTTAAATTTCGGCGAGAGAGAGAAAAGTCATATAAGTTCGCTCCACCGCAAGAGTTATCACGCTGCTCAAGCATACACGCTTATCGGTCGAGATATCTCTCGTATAAATCTCACGAAATTACTTTTCGAACGTAGGAGAACGTAATACCAGGGCCATTAATAACGTAGCACGTTACAGCCTGTTCTGGTACGTGTCCATCAAAGTTACAGACGCGTGTTGCGGCGGCGGTAGCGGCGGCGGCGATGTTGCGATGTAAGTGCGTGAGACGTCCTCGTAAGCGAGTAGAAGATATATCCGCTGCGTCCGACACGAGAGAGCAAGGGAAAGGGAGATGCGTGGATGGTCAGAGCGTTGGCAAAATTGAAACCGCACACCGTTGGTGGTGTTGTACGCCGTGGAGAGGCGAGAAGCGCACCCTCGTGCACGATCGATGGCCTCGGCTAGATCGTTCTATTATACAAGGATTTGCTCTCGACGACGTTGATGGGCTTCCGGGACGCTCCTACTTCGACCTGAAAGCACCTCGGCGCTTTAATGCGCCAACCATGGAAGTAATCATTCCGGAAGCGAGCTTTTTTTTTATCCCCCCGCATTCGCGCTGGGTTACTATGGTCAGAGATTCGCTCTGCGCTTAAGAGATTTGAAAACTCCGTTGCTCATCCAAACTCCGTTGTAACTCCATTACTCGGAATATAATGATGTGTTCTTGGCAAACAAATTGATCCATTGGTCATAATAAAAAAATTAAATGGGATTTGTTTGATATGCAGATCAGTAAAATTCATCTTATTAAGATGATTTATTTAAAAAAACATTTTAAGAACGTGCTTTTAAAAATTTGTATTTCTTCTCTCGTAAGAATTTTTCTCTCATACAAGAAGACTTTGTAAATATATTAACGCTACATATTTCGATGAAATAGTTCCAAAGAAATTTAGACTTTATATAATATGAAAAACAAATAGTTTAATTATTTTACTTAAATAATTTTGTATAAAACATGTAATATATAGATAGGATGTTAATATATAGATAGAATATTCTTGATATTAATATTCTTAAATTGATTTGGAGTAGAAACGCTTAAGAAAGATTAAATTGAATGAAATTAGTGCAAAAATTACCTTATTAATTAACTTATTTTTTGATAATAATGCAAATCAGCGAAGATTATTAACATTAGTAACGAGTACAATGAATGTAACGTTAGATATTTCTTATAGATAAATGGATAAAATTCAAATAACGAACTAGGATGAAATCTATTCGAAGAACCTTGATCTCCGTACCAAATAAACAAGAACGAACGTGTTTTAGAATGTATAAGTTGAATACACATATCATATAAGCATGTATATATATATATATATATATATATATATATATATATATATATTGAAATCCACAGTTATCTTTAACGTTCGGTTGCTATCTGTTGATACATTCGTGCTTTGTACAGTTAATTAATTTTCTTATATAGAAAAATTAATTTTTAACTTTCGTGTGTGTAAGTGTGTGTGTGTATGTATATTAATATTCTTATACATATTTTTTCCAGTCTCTTAAGATTACGAAAAGATTTGAATACATTTTCCCTATAATTTAACGGTTATTATGTATCATTTACGAAACTTTAGTGTTTTTCTTTTTTTTGGTCTTCAAGTAATGTATATTTTAAAATGACTGAGACTGATCTTTTTTGGTGTAAATAGATTCAATATCTACTTGGAAAGTCTTATTTCTGAACATGGAAGAAACAATATTTTTCTGTCAAATACGTTAGTAGGATTACTAAACAAAAACTGAACATTTTGATGTCGATATCTTTGAGTATGAATAATCTAGACGTAAAATATATAATAATCAGTTTATCATAATGATTTAATGATTTGACTTTTCTCTTACATATTGTAATATTTATGTCCCATCATAAAATTTTTATTTTTTTACAACTTTCATGCTATAGTTTTCAATTTCATTTTTTTTTAGAGCTTATAACATCCAAAGATATCAAACATAGGAAATCATCTTGGAATTAATAAAGTTAACTTCAAGGATGTATGAAAATAATGCATGCCAATAAGATAGGAATATATCCGCATCAGATTTCATAATTGTGAAGAAATAATTATTACTGAGAAACAGTTCTTCATTAAAATTGCAACTTCATTAAAATTGTAAATTTTACTCAGTGAGATTTCATCTCAATTGTCAGCGAGCACATTGTCATCGTGTATGGATGAATGCGTATTCCACAATATGGAACTCAACGATTCTATGGAGGCCTTAAATGGTTCAAACATATCCGAAAGTAATGTACGGATATCTGAAGAGGAACAGTCGTTACTTGTGGACGAAAACGGAAACGAAAATGAAAACCGAGACGAAAACGGAAACAAAAATGAAAGCCTAGATGAAAATGGAAACAGAAATGAAAATCAAGACGAAAGCGGAAACGAAAACGAAAACGAAAACCTAATGATAACATCGGCTTCAACTTATAAAGTAGATCATGATAGAGAGACAATTTATTCAGATTTGTATGGTAAAGATGAACAACAGGTGACATTACCTGAACAGCTGAAAAGTGACACAGAAACGATGGATCCTAAATCATTAAACTGTGAACTTGAGATTTTATCTCAATTGTCAGCGAGCACATTGTCATCGTGTATGGGTGAATGCGTATTCCACAATATGGAACTCAACGATTCTATGGAGACCTTAAATGGTTCAAACATATCCGAAAGTAATGTACGGATATCTGAAGAGGAACAGTTGTTACTTGTGGACGAAAACGGAAACGAAAATGAAAACCGAGACGAAAACGGAAACGAAAATGAAAGCCTAGACGAAAATGGAAACAGAAATGAAAATCAAGACGAAAGCGGAAACGAAAACGAAAACGAAAACCTAATGATAACATCGGCTTCAACTTATAAAGTAGATCATGATGGAGAGACAATTTATTCAGATTCGTATGGTAAAGATGAACAACAGGTGACATTACCTGAACAGCTGAAAAGTGACACAGAAACGATGGATCCTAAATCATTAAACTGTGAACTCCTCAACGAACCCAAAAGTAATGTATCTAAAATTTTCACAATAGCGGAAGAAATATCGTTACTGAACAATATAGAAAAAGATAAAGCAAATTTTTGCATTTGCAAATCTTGTGTGATAATTCGTTTAAGATATTTAGCTTATTACACTGCTTATTATAACAAGAAACCATACCCTAAATCGTGGAGGAATAAACAAGCGGACTCAAAGTGGCTGATAAAATTTGAAAAAAGGCATGAGAAAAGAATTGCCAAATTTCCTCTTGTTTGTACATTAGGATTATCTCAAGTATTGAACCAACAGCAATCGTTAAATGAAAAAATTTTGACACCTCAAAAGAAACAATCATTACTGACAGACGAAAAATGTGTAATGACTAAAATGTTATCTCCAGATTACAATTTAGATGATGATGAAAAGAGAGTCGATGAATGAGTCTGATTCGAAATGGTGAGACGTTGGCATTACAATGTTTTCAACAAGGATGTAAAGATAAAATTTTAAAATCTAATCTTGATTGTACAACAGCATCTCAGAATTCAAAGCGCAAATCGTACAATCAATAATCTCCTAAAAAATGTTTGAGATCTCAAGAGTTATTAAAAACGGATGTAAGTATGACAAATGAAAAGAGCGAATGATAGCATTGACTTCAACTTATAATTTAAATGATGATAGAAAAACAACTCATTTTTTAAATTTGTATAACGAAAATGAACAGACATCAAAACAATTGAAAAGTTTCGCAGAAAAAAAGGAAGAATGAAATTTAAAATAATAGCTTGAGTACAACAGGATTACCTTAATTATCAACGAGTGAACTCTTTCTGACGAATCTCTAAAGCAATTTTGACATCTCAAGAGAAACGATTGTCCTCATCATTATTTTCATATCTCTAGAAAAAGAATCGTTATTGAAATTGATAGAGTATGAAGCTTCTAATTACAAATAAGTGTTTAATGGAAAAAGTGTAAATTCGAGTGAATTAACAACAGAGATCATGTCTTGTATAACAAAAATCAGTAAGCGATCGTTAGGATTGACGGCATAAAATTTCATAATTTTTTGTTTACAAATTATCTTAATTCTTGAGAGTTAACGAAACACAATTGTATGTCACATGTGAGTTATACATGATTTTGAAAATAATGTCGTTATTTACGTATTTATTTACATTCGATACTGTACGTAAAACTTGATATATTTCAATATTTGTAGATAAGTTTATACATAATTTTTAAGAATGTATATTTAGGTAAATTATATAGTACGTAATTATACATATAATAAGAAAAGAAATGAGATAATACAGAATGAAATGAGATGATAATACAGAATGAAGAGAGAGAAAGAAATAGAAGAAAGATTAATAATAAACGATTAGGTTAATTAAGAATTTATTTATGCTACTATTATTTTCTGTCTGGAAATACTTTTTCTTTTATTCTAAATTACTTGCAATCAGCTCTTTAGCATTGTAAATTTAACATTGTAAATTATATGTTATACGCTATCTTTATTATATTTGTATTTATTCGCTATGTATTTTAATCGTTAGTATTATTATTTATATTTCATGCATTTTTAATCTTATGAATCAAAAGTAATGTTGAATAAATATATATATGTGTATTTTTATTATTCATTTTCGATGCAGGTTTTTGGATAATAGGAGGCGATATTACTTCTTGTCTTTCTTTTAACAAATCAGACGCTAGGAATTTTGTGTGATTTTTAATTATGTATATATTTCTGAAATGATTTTTTATAGTAGTTTGTGACACTTTTCTAGTAATTCGAGAAAAAGTAGTTCTCTCTATATTACATCTCATACATATTTCATACATATTTCATGACATTTAAATTACATGAAAACTAGAATAGTATGGAATAATTTAGAATACTTGTCAAGCACATTGTCTTGATTAAAATTAGTTAAAGTTATTTTATATATAAAGTTAGTTTATACAATATTAAAATATTTTTGTAAATTTTTAGTGATATTTAAATAATTTTATTTTATATTTTTCTCTTATAGAATTTTATTATATATTTTAAAATCTTGTATTCGTATTTCATAAAATTATACGTTTAATTCATACTTTATAAAATTTTATATTTGAAATACTGTATTCATATTTTCTAGAATTTTATTACATTTTATAAAAATAAAATTATTTAAATATTATAACATATTAAATATCATTTTATGTATGCTTACTTGTGCATGCAGCATACGTGCGTGCGTATATATATATATATACATACGTCAACATATATATATACACATGCATGCACACATGTTGCGCATGCATATTTTATATATATTATATAAATATAAATATGTAACAAAATGTTTTATACATATATAATATACATACATACACATATACATACATACGCGCATTTTTTTCATTAAATTTTAAAAATAGTTTTAGACAGGAATGACTTTAAGATTAATATTTAGATCTATTAAATATATTTGTTAAATATTAAATATACGTTATTTATTAAATCTACGAAATTTTTAATGTACAATTTAGACTTTAAACATAATTACTTTTAAACATAATTACATTTTATAACCTTTTTAAACATTTCAACGTAACTCGTTCTAAAAATGGTTTAAATGATGTATTTTTGTGCATTAACGATAACAACGATAAATGTATTGTTGTTACTCTGTATTTTACTGATCTAACTGATTTACAGCCAAATTTAGGACAAAATTTTATTTGAATAAAAAATAATAATAATGAAAAGAGATAATTTATTGATGAAGTTATTTTCCTTCAAGTAATTGTATAATTATTGTATTATTTTAATTACTTTAAAAATGTTATATTTAAGTATTTTAATATATATAGTATATATATATATATATATATATATTTATATTTATATTATTATTAATATATATTTATTTATAATTTTTTTTATTTATTTATTTAATTAATATTATTATTTTATTAATATTTTTTATTATATTTTCTTTGTACGAATAATGATGAATGTAAATTATATAAATTTTTTTATTAACTTATAATGTTTTAATTTCCTAAAGGTGTACAGGTAATTATCGTATAATACAATTCTTATACAATACGTTCATAATTGTTATATAGATTATTAATATGTAATATATAATTTAATATAAATATATAATTACATATAAATTAATATGTAATATTAAAATATAAATATATAGTTTAAAGAACTTTTCATGTTCGCACTTTAAATTCTTACCAGATAGAAAGAATATTCGGTTATCGCATCACCCGTTATACTACCTGGTCCCATGGTGGTAGTGGATGCAATTATCGAAATACAGATGCACGAGGGTGCGACATTGTCAGTTTTGGTTCGTCGTTAGTCGAATCGTACCAATAACACGTCGAGGGTCGGTTACAAAGCGATTCGTTCTATCAATCAGCTTGATTAAGCAATCCCTTTTTGTCGCTGGTGATTTCCAACAAGCAATATCGTCACGTTTTCCAAATGGCGAAATCTTATCCGATACCTGGGATAAACCCGTGGTCTCTATTAATTCTGCACTACTGGCTCGATGTCGACGCAAGTGGAATTAAATCCTCGATGAGTTTTGCAAAACACGAGACGACATTTCTAAACAACTTCAACCATTTGACGCACAGATTTCTTGTTTTACACACATTACTAATGAAATCGAACGTAAATAAATTTTACCTTTTATACCGAAGAAATTAAAATAAAGTAATCTATTTTTTTTTTGGTTTATCAAATTTGATATCATTATATTTCTCCATTTAATATGCAAATATATAATATAGAATATAAAACTCTACATTTTAAATTTTTATGCACGTAAATAATTTGAAAAAAAGAGTCTAAAAATTCACGTTTCAAATTTTTACATTATGTTATTTTTACATTATATTATATATTATATTCTTATTTCTTATTCATATAATATATAATATTATATATTTGTTGTGATAACAAAAATTACACATGTTAAGATTAGAAAGCACCGATGTGAATTTTTCTTGTTATATTTCTGAAATCGTCATTTTTCGATTTTGAAAAATGACCTCTTCACGTGGTTCTGAAAATTAAAACACACTGTAGTTTCGAATCTTTTAAGATATAAACGAAAGAGATACAAACATGTCTCTTTCAGGTGATATTAACTGATTATTTTTAAATTACTCTACTTTTTTATTCTTTTACCCTTACAAACGAAATATTATAATTATAGCATCTTTCTACATTGAATTGTTATAAGCAAACGAGTAGGTATCTTTTCCTTAGAAAAGGGTATGAACCTTAGGTGGAATTAAACTATAATTAAAATATAATTAAGTGTAAAATCAAGTGTAATATAAAAAGTTTACAAACATAAGATAAAGCAGATAATGCAGACTGTTCCGTTTTTATTTCGTATCGAATATAATTATTTATTAGAAAAACCTTAAATAAACTTGAAATTTTTCTTAACTACATGTTTTTAATTTGAAGTTTAAGACAAAATCTTCGGCAAACGGACTAATCTAGAGACCCTCCCCCGCCGATCTCAATCGGGTAGTCCTCTTTTCCTCGGAGATGTGTGCTTTTTTTATTATTTAATATTTTTTCTCGTAATAAAATTTACAATGTATAATAATGTGTAACAATTTTTCACATTAACAAGTACAAAAAGTGTACAGATTTATAAAAAATACATTATTATTAGAAATTTTCTTTAATATTTACATATATTACATATATTATAAATAAAATATATACAATGTAAAATGGAATATTTACATATATATATTTTATATTATACACATATTTATGATAAAAATATGATAAAAAATACAATAAATTTATATGAAGTATATTACAAAACATTTATTTTTGAGATATACTTATAGTATATACACACATTTATATTATAAGTACATGGTATTATATTAGAAATATTATAAGTAAATAATATTATATAATATTATATTACCGCAATACACTTAAGATTTACATAATTTTAATTTATTACATAATTATTCTATATAATTAACATTACATCTCGAATATGATAAAATACGAGAAACCGGGCATGAGAGGGATACACAGTTCGCTTGATGGGTTCTTTGCTGTCAGGTCTCTTCAGAATTTTCTTTCAAAGAATGAGTGAAACGATGCGAAGCGTCCACGGAATAGAAACTCTTGCAGTGTAAACTGTTTTACCATTTTTCTGCTTTAAATGACTTGGTACAACCCTAGATAACATTCGCGTCGATAAAAATCTTCTTAATTCGAAAATGTGCCATTCTTACGGATTACTAAGCTACAAATCGAAGAAAATCTCTCGCGGATATATCGCATAAAACAATGTTAAAGTTCTGCAAACAAATTATAAATTATTCAAAATTTAAAAAATTATGTTATTAAATGTTAATGTTAGTTGTTTTGCAACAACATAATATATAATAATTTCCATTATTTTAATTAAATGGTAGATTTTATAGTATGTAATATTTTTTAGTGTATTTTAATTATTACTTTCCTAGTTATATTTAAAAAAATGTACTTTGAAAGATCATAGGATGAGAAATATGAACGAACTCGAGGAAAAACATGGATTTTTCTGTGAGATCATACACTGAGGAGAGGAGGGGGTTGGATTTTTGTTAGGCGTGTATGCATCACATACAAGTTAAACATTAATGTGCAGTCGATCATCGTGATAACGTGCGATGAGCAGCGCGTTATATAGAGAGTAACCAGCGAGTGATGCACGAAACCATTAGTGTCAGTATTGATAAAAGCTGTCTGGGATTGATGGTAATGAATTGATATGCTATGCGAGAACACGGAATTAAAACTACATGAAAGCATTCGGGGAGATTGCAACTAGAATCAGTAGATACTAATAGTACCGCGAAATATTAAAATTTTAATCATAACATATGTAGCTGATATTTGTTTTACCTGTATTTTTCTATATTTTTCACTTATTTTTTTCATTATTTTTATCTAAATGTACTTTTCAAACACGAGCTTGGAACATGTGCCACTATCTTTTCTGGGTGCAGTCAATTAAAATCCAATTATCCATTTATTACGCTTGCACTTAACCAAAAGAATAACTAAAAAAGAAATATAATGATTTAAGTGACTAACGTGAAACTATTAATTGATTAAATAACTAATGTTATCAGTGAATTATCAATGATTTAAGCGATTAATATTATTTTGTATTGCGCACGTGCGTCTAACAAGAAGAATCGATGGTTTTTTTTGAGATCCAATAAGGAGAAAAAGAAGGAAGATTTAAGAAGTTGCCCCTCGGTGGGAAACGAGGAAAAGTGGAGAGAGGAACGACCTGACACGATAGGGGGTGAGCATCGTCGAGAGTTTTAAGATAGCCGGTGTGGTGTAGGATGAATGTCGAACGGGGGTTGGTAGGACACTTTACGAGGAAATATACGAGAAAAAAAGTCTGTCGCGGATGCCCTTTTACGCGACGAAAGGAAGAAAAAGAGAAATATGCTTGACAGAGGAAGCTATCTGATCCATGCGCAGTGGTGTTGGCGGGACATATAAAACAAAATTAAGATTCTGACCATTTTACTTCGCTCGTGATTTTATTAGCATATTAATAGATTTCCTTTTAAGCGAAAACGTTTTTCGCGACGTAGTGGGAAAATTGTTTTAAAATGAGAAGACATACTAATAAACTTTTCTTCTTCTTTTAATTTTAAATGAGCTAGTATTTAATAAAAATGAAAACAGGTATCAAATATTTCTATCACTAGTGAATATTAATAAACAAATTTCAATTTCTTCGACCCGTCTGGCAAATCATCTGCGTGCCGCCGACTAGACTTTGTCATTAAAATGCAGTAAATCACCAACTTTAAAATCGATATCGATTTTAATATTTGGTGCTAATATTTCATATCCCTCCTCAATTAGATAATTTTGTAAAACAGATATTTTTTATATTATTTATGTAACTAATAATTATCACATTTGGCTGTATCAAGATGAATTCACATGCAAATCCGCTGTAAATATCTTATCTTACACCAAGTTACGAAACAAGGCGCGAATCGGGATGAAACTGAAAGTCCTCGAAGACACTTTTTATTCTGAAAGTAGTAGTCAAGAGACAGACCGAAAAAAAATAAGCGTAGAAAAACGAAAGTTGAGCCTCGCGCGTTATTAAAGTCTGAAATTAATGTCGATCGTAAAGCTCGTAATGAGTGAGAGGGAGCCGAACAGTACATCGTACGACACCCCCCGCTGAGCCCCGAGCGACTGCCGCTTATCTTAGCTAAGTTGCGCGGAGATGCCAGGAGTACGCGGAAGTGAGCGTGATCTTGGAGATTCATTAGTACGCTGGTAAAGTAATAACGAAGTTGCGAGGCGATGCGGCGACCGATACAAATTGCGGCGATTAATTACAGGTAGTATAAATTACTCGATCCTGGAAATATGTGCGAAAGGGAGGAAGAGAGAGCAGAGCTCTCAGCCTCTTCCTCAGCAACGAGATGTTTTTGAGGATCCTCGAAGAATTTATGTGAGCGTCGAGTTGCGTGACTTTAAGAACCATAATATGCGAGTTTTATTGTTGCAAAAAAAACTTTAAAATAACAATGTACAAAACTTTAATCTTTAAAGATCCAATGTTGATCCTGCTATATTTTGTATATATATTTATTATATTTGTTGGCATTATTAAAGCAAAATCTATTTAAAACATATTTATGCACGTAAATGTGTAACGAAATTAATTAAGGATACATGTGTGTCTATTTATAGTTGATAAATTTACAATTAACACAGGAGGTAAAGCAACTTCTCATTGTTATTATGTCTGAAATTTTTAACGTCGAAGTTTTATACATTTTACAAGTATATGTATTATCATGGAACATTGTAAAAGGCGACCATCAGTTTTTTGAATTATTTAAAGTGGATTTTGTTGCATTTTCAACAGTTTGGATTTGCATCGATTCATTGAATAGCTTTTTGAATCACGTAGAAGCATGAAAAAAAATCAGCATTTACAGCATCTTTTTCAAAGTATTTAATAACAATAGCATGCGGGATTACAATATACGCGTACATGATCCCGGAATTTTACAACGTTCACGTATTTTTATCTTCCATACAATTCGTCCCAATTTCGAACAAACACAATCGTTGGCGGTCAATCGCGAACACCGAAATTTTATCTTCCTTTTTTTTTCCTATTCGTTAACACGAGACCTTGGAGCGTGCAATATCGTGCATGTTTTCCGATTACCGGATATTAATTCGATTACTGATGGCACAATAGCAGCGTAACGGACAAAGCTATCCGCGTCGGCAAAATTCGCAGGCGAATTCGTCCGTTAAATTACAAATCGCTGGCTGTTGGTGCATCTTTTTTTTCTATGGGAATTACGCTACAGGCGATTCGGCTTTTCGATGATACTCGCGCAGTTCTCGCTTCGGCAACGGTACAACCTAACACGCGTTTATCACGAACTGTCATCCGTATTTGTTCCGGCGATCCGACATAATTCATTTACGCGACGATTCGTCGGAAATGCAACGCGAAATTTAATATGCGTTCCCATCGCGAGATTTATTTGCTTTACGAAAATCGAGTTTGATGGAGGTTACTCGACGTTGAACGTATTAATATTAGCTGAATATTCAACGCAATGGACGTTAATGCAAATTTTTGTAGCGGTATCGAATGTTATGAATTTAAATTCACTTTTACCATTCATGGAAGTTGATAAAATTTTATTAGAAGTTCTTTTATTAGAAATAATCGTTTAGAATGCAGAGACTTGTTAATAGTGCGTCGTTTTTTTAAATTTGCTCTGCATGAAGGTACACTGTGTATTTTGTGTTTTACTTTTTACTCAGAAAAGAATTAAAATAAGTTCTTCTACATCTTATTCTCTTTTGTAGAATTTTAATTTTTATAATAATTTTATTTTTTATACGTATAAGCAATTATAAAGTTTTTTTTAATCAAAGATTTATCGCCAAGATTATTTATGATACCTATAATCTTCATCTATTTCGTTCACGTAAAAAAGAAGAGAGCGTGCTTCTCGTAAATAAATCACTTCTTGTTGCACTCGTACGTCGCGTGTCTCGAGGAAACAGTTGTCGCCAGATAAAATGTTAAAGATCGTGACGGCAGTAGGTCAGGAGAGAAACGGGCGTGGAAAAATGGAGGAAGCGCGAACGTGGCGAACAGGCGCTCGTTAATTTTACAAACTCAGTTAAGCATCCCAGTCTAGCGCGTTCTCTTCCTGCCCTTTCCCTCTCCATCTCTATCCTCCGTTTCCCTCCGGACGTCTTAACTCTGACACGATCTCTCGGCTTTCGCGTGATCCCACCTGAAAACGTGCGCACGTGGTAACAGGAAATGTAAGTCAGAGACATTTATTATTACTGTAAATGAATATTTAACTGTATCAACTGCGCGTATCCTAGAATTTGTTTATTAATAATTCTTCGGTAAATTGGATCTTGTCGCAAAAACATCGAAATAATAGAAAAATACTTTGGAAAAGTAAAATAAACGGAAGGGAAAACACCATTAATCAGAGTTGGGAAGTAACACCATTACCATTACACTTACTTCTTTTTTGGTAACAAGTAATGGCGCTACCTTTTTCCATTTACCTACGATGAAAATAGTAACAAATCTACATTTTTAGTCACGAAATTAACGGTTATTTTTATTGTTACTCTAAACATTTCAAATCTATATGCGGCGTAGTATTTAGAAATTTATATTAAATTCACAGACAGGATATTTTTGAATCGAACTAACTTTTTTTAAAATTAGCAAAAAACATTTTAGTATAATTCAACAAATTTCTATTTTAATTCAGATTAATCAGTAATCTTGACATACTAAAAATATATAATATATTCTGCTAGAATTTTAAAAAAGTAAGAAAATGCAAAAAATATATTTAACTATTAGGATCTTGAATAAGTTCTCGCTGTTTTCCAACAGATGATGTTACCAGAACTGCGTGCGTGTAGTCTAAGATGGTAACGCATCTATAGGGAAGTACTATAAGCAAGCTTGAAATTCAGTGTATGTCATTGCGCCGAAGTGTAAACAACTTTTTTTTTCATAGTGTTAAACATGTCGAGTTTCGTGCCAAAAAAAGAGTATTTGCGGGGAATTTTACTGCACTACTTTATTCAAAAAAAATCTGCAGCTGAAGCACACAGAATTCTTGTTGAGACTTACGGCGACCATGCTCTGTCGGAAACAACATGCAGAGATTGGTTTAGACGCTTCAAAAATAATGATTTTGATGTTGAAGATAAAGAACGCTCTGGCGCACCGAAAAAGTTTGAAGACGAAGAATTGGAGGCATTACTTCATGAAGACTCATGTCAGACGCTAACTGAACTTGCAGAATCATTAGGAGTGTTTTTTCCTGTTTTTTTTTAAATAAAGCATTAATTTTCATGAAAAAGCAGCGAGAACTTATTCAAGGTATTAATATAATATTTATTGAGATATTGAAAAAATAAAACAGTTTTGTTTGCATTTATATTTGAAAGTCTGTTTAAAATTTTTCATGATACTGCGAAAGAGAGGAAAATACCAATCAGTTAAAATAGTAGTTGTCAAATTGAATGGTAAGTGTTGAAAGAATAAGATGTTGCACCAAAAGATGCAAATTAGAAACAATAGAACGGATCAAATTGAGGGAATAATCGATATCATCTTTGTATGAAAATTTGTCACGCGCGTTCAATTGAAAAAATTCGGAGCAAGCCGTCGAACTAAAAAGAGATTGTGAGGATTTTCTTGTAGCAGTCAGCTGGTCCTGGCCGATCCACTAGAGAAAAGTTTTTTAGACGAAACGTCCAAGGGGATTCTCTCTCTCTCTCTCTCACGAGAGCTAGCCAGAATCGTCTCGTGATTCCGCGTTTGTAAGAAGTTCCAGGTTAATTCGCGATATCCTGCGAAGACGGGACTCGCGACTTCTTCGTCTTCCACGTTCCCTCCTTCCTTTCGTCGTCTTACCGTGCCGAAACTTTCCTCCCCACGGGAGAATTATTAGAAAGTTGGCCCGGCCGAAAGTCCTTGAAGGAGTTGCGCGCGGCATCTCAGAGAGAGGAAAGTTTTCCCCGGCCGTGCTCGAATCTAAGGGTTAATTGTCGATTCGTTCCCGCCGCGGGGCGGTTGTCGCGAGGGTTATACTTTAAGCGCTGTGGCCCGATTTTGTCGACGCCGGTTAATGGTAATTTCGCCTTATCTCTAGTTACCGTACAATTATAAGTCTGACTTGAGAAATAGAATGACGCATCATTAGAGATAATGGCTAAGAGCGTTATTGTTTATTGATGATGACGAATAGAAATATAGTAGGGAAATTGTATAGTTCGAACAGTCTTCTTCCTTTAAAAGTAATATTAAAAATTATTATAGTTGTAATTGTAATGTCTAAAATGACTATTAATTATTAGCACATCTTCAGATCGCATCTCGATATCACGATGCCCACCAAGGTACATGCGGAAATAACATTTCAATAATCCGTAGTAATTTCGCGCTCAAATTGCCTATTAGGAACCATTTGGTCTTCTTGGGGCTGTGAGGTTAATGCCATGATCTGACAATAACTGATTGCCGGATTGATTGATACATCACGCTAACACGGAAATCGCATAGAGCTTCATGAAGTTCGTTTCCCCTGATGTTATCGAGCGAACATTTCTCTTTATTGAATAGAAACGCATTTATTGTATTTATTTTATCCGTCTCCAAAAAGTTAGATTCGCGTGTCTGTTTTTCGACGTGGCGGACGCTTACCTTCTCATTTTCTTCGCACGCGAGAGACATTGATGAATAATACGTAGAACGGGTTTTACGCGCCGGCGACATCGGACGCGATTTATAACGGAGCTCGGAATTCGCGACGGCACACGATCGCAGATGGAAAAGGGACCTCCATGCAAGAGTCTCGCAGCGCGAGTTGGAAACCCCCCGCGCGATGCATCAACCCGAGTTAATTATCGTGTCCGAGCGACAGACAGCCGGACGACCGTAACGAGACCTCGGGACGACGACGACGGCAACATTTCCCCGCCGTCGTCTCTAAAAACGAATTCCAGAGCGAATTCCGTAGGCAGTCACCGTTCTAATCGTCGCTCTGCCCCCATCTGTCTCGAAAAATTTCCAGACGAAATTCTTCAGCCTCTTCCTTTTTTAAACTGGGAGTCCTCATCCCCGAAAATTTTTCTCGCTTTTGGCTTTTGCTCTTTCCTTCGATGTCTTCGTATGTTCCTCATTCAACTTTCCACAAAGATAATCCTTTCCAATCCGTAAAAAAGGTGCATCTTCCAATATTAAAGTAAATACATATATGAATTTGAATATATGTATTCATCTTAATATAATGAAATTATTTATTTTAAAAAGATATTTACTCTAAAATCATCAGAAATAAACTTTTTTGAATGCAAAATTTTTTGTATAAATATAAATATTATTTTTATATATATATATATATATATACATATTTAATAATTTATTTTAGAGTATAACTTTATGTATAAATTTTATGTGTAGCCCGATAGGATTACAAACACGCCCGTATAGGGTTTAATAAAAGGGTCGACGTAACTATTTCGGGAGCAACCTTCGTGGCAACAACATCGATGTTTGCATTCTCGACGTTCTCCTTGAAGCTGTCGTGTTCCGGAAGAGTATCTGAGGCTTCCTCGACAATAAGTTTCCGCTGCGAGGAATATTGCGGCACGCATGCTTCGACTCTCTCTTTTCTCTCTCTCTCTCTCTCTCTCCATCTTTAGTCCTCTGTCTCCTCTCTTCTTTCTATCTCACCCTCCTGTTTCCCTCTCTCGTCTCGTGCTTTCTTTCGTACGCGGCAAAAAACCGTTAGTAGAATGGGCGGCTTTAATTTCATGGAGATTGTATCGATCGCTTGGCTTGATGAGCTCGAGAGACAACAGAGGAAACCGCAGCTCCTGGGACAAATTCGATGTTCCGCAGTGGAATTTAATTCAACGTTATTGTCGACGAATTTTTATATACATATACGTGCAGCACGTTTAAATAGCTATATTCTTTATTTTTCTTATACGATTGCGGCAAGATTTCTGTCGCACTATTTATTTTATTTTTTTGTGCAATTTATATAAAACAGAAAACAATTCTTATTCGGATTGATATTAAAGTTCCAATCCTGCAATACAGTGCTGCATCGATCTAAAAAATAATTAGGGTACTGATCGAGATAAATATCTGACAAAAAAGTGCTGTTTTTTTGTCATTTATTGTAGCTTTCGCTACGATGGTACATTCGGTACATTCAGGTATTCTCTCGGTGAATAACCACTCGGCAACGGGAGGGTCATTAATGCACATGTCGCGACGCTGTCGCCAGTTGATCCGCTGGGTGGTGCGGATTTAGTCGAGCGGTATTAGTCCAGGGCGAGTATGTTGTACGTCATGTTACACGTCGTCGGCGACGACGACTGCGACGACGAGGACGACGAGGACGGCAGGTCAGAGGCTCGTCTCTTTCGCTATACCACTAGCAGTAGTTCGAAACGAGCTCTTTCAATCTCCTCAAGCTGCGGATTACCGGCAGTGACTTTGAAGGGAAACAAAAAGCCATTGTTGCTGATTGCGTCTGTTTGTTTTCTCGACCCACCAAATGAACTGCCATGCTACGGACGGAACAGGAGTGGGAGGGCAAAGCAAAGACACAATTTTAGAGTGCGAAGAACAAGACGGCTCCGTTGGTCTCTGCGTCTCAAGGAGGATCGCGCGTTCCATAAGATTTAATTTTCCCTCCCTCTCTTTCCTCCTCTTTTTCTCGCCCGGCAGAGAAAGAATGTCGTCCAAGGAGTTTAACAAACTTGACAAATCGGATTGCGGCCGAGAGAGAGGGAGAGAGAGAGGGAAGATGATTAAAAAAACGTAGAAGCAAGTTTTGCGGGTAGTTAGGTCGCGGGTGTACCTTGCGAATTACGCTGTTTTTGCACCATTCTCCATGATTGTGCTTGCCCGTTTCGTCGTTTTGCAGTCTACGACGTTAGAAAAACGTTCAAGCTTGCTACGGAATTTCGAGTGCAAATTTGTGGTGCGCCCAAGGTTGAGAATACCTCTGCCATTTCGCGTTCGTCCATAAGACAGCGCAATCCTTTTCAAAAAGCACCCTCCCTAACATTTCGGCCTTCCCGGTAGAATTATCAATTAACACGTGAAGTTTAATTCGCGATGGAGAGGAGTTGCCGTCGGGTCTACTCGCTTATTCATTCGTTTTCTTCTTTAGACAAGAGAAAGAATACGAACGTAGAAATGCCGACATTTTCTTCAAAAGCTCGAATTATGGGAGATCGTGGAGAATTAATGGCCTAGTGCGTCGTCTTGATGGAGACGCTTAAAGGCATTTCGCCACGGACTCCGGGAAAGTATAGTTTAATTTTGCTCTAATTTGGTGGGCGTTTAATAGAAGCCTTTCTCCGTACTTCGCCACCTTCTCTTCATTTTCCAGTTGCTCCCCATTGCGTACTTCAACCGCGTTTCTCCGTCGTTTCAGAACAGGGTTGCACGTTTCTTTTATATGGGGGTCTCTCTCTCTCTTTCTCTTTATGCCATTGTTACATTTATACCTTCATCGAGTTGCAACGTAAATAAAAATTGCAATTTTCAATTATAATGTAATAATTATACAGAATAATTTTGTAAAATATCTATCTTTTTCTGCTCACTTTCTTTTCGCGAAATTAAAATATATTGCGTGAAGTGTGTAAAATCGAAATTATTTAGTGTCGAGAGTTAAAGAACTTCGTCTTCATCGAGATAAAGGGATATATCACCGATAGGGAAGAGGAAGGATTTTTTCTTTCACGTAGCGAGAAAATAAGAATGCTTTATTGTTGTATCAGTAGCAGCGGAACATATTTTGCTATTCTCTTTTCTTCCAGAGTATGTTGTTTGACTTCGAAAGATAGTTACGGAAGCATATGAATTTAATGAACAAAATCGGATTACCCGTTATCGCTGATGGAGAGGCGAGATTCTGTAACGCGATGTCAGAGAAACTTATGGGATGGGAAAACTAATTGAATAAGAGAGTTCTTCAGTGTATGAAATAAAGCTGTATCGATAGCTGTGCATCTTGACTTGAAATGAAGTAAGTCGTATGTTCTTCCGAACAATATCGCTTCATAAAATCGTTAAATCAAGGAATTTGCTGTGATAAGACGACAAATATCAATGTTTTTAAATAGTAATCGATCACATACATTTTTCAAAGAATATCTTTACAATGTTAAAATTTTTTACAATTCGTAAAATATTGCATGAAAATAACGATGTATTTTTTAGAGATAACAAATTTTAAAAGGAGCTTCTCTAAAAAATGTACAATATGTTAAACTTATGAAGACCTATATTTAACAGTCTTTTATTTCTTTTATTGTTTTTGTCGTTTTTAAATTGATTTGTCCCAGCGAACCGATGAAACTGTGAAAAGTGCTTCTGTATGATGAATGGAAATTCATTTTACACGATTCGGCGAAAGGATAGAATTAACAATCGGGTGGAAAAAAGAAAGAGAGGAATATTATAGAGAGATTCTCTTCGTAATTTACGTGGAATTCCAAATGTTTGGAATCGCGTTGTGAGGCTCGACCTCTTTTGTATGCGTCGTAGCGATCAGTCGTGTTTATAGTAATTATTCAAATTAATACACTAGCGGCACGAACGCGAAAATGTGGAACGTTTCCGCGTTCTGCTGCGGAAAATAGTTGAGAGGAGGAAACACGCTACGCGATCAGCGCCTGTTCTCTCACTTATTTTGGGATTCCAATTACTCTTCGAGCGACTTCCGATAGCGTTCTCGTGGCGTCAAAGGGTAGTACTCCGCTTTGAGACTGCTTTCGCAACCGATGGCAGGGCAACAATGTTGGCTTTACCGCGAGATATAGATTGGTTTCGCGTGGCAAATTAAAGATAAGTGCTCGATAATCGGTAAAACGTATATTATATTTATCGTATCCAGCAATTATTATTAATTAATAATGTATTATTTACTGATAAAGTATTATTTGTACGTTTTCATACACGTATTCCTCTTTATTTATGAATTCTTTGAATTTGATGTTAAGTTTTCTCCAACGATAATTTTTACTTGAGTCATCTTTTATTAAAATTATTTTATTTAATTTTTTATATACATTGCGTGCTCACAGTAATAGTTTTTAATCATTCGTGATATAAGAAGAGATTTTAGATCGATCTACTTTGAATATTTATTAACAGCTTGAAAGAATATTTCTTGATGTGTCTATTTATAATTATAAATATTTACACACTTGTAACTATTTTTCTCTTACTGTAATTTTATACAAAAAAAAGACATTATTTTTATATGTTACATTTATACAAAATTTAATATACGCGGTTATTTCAAAACTTGTAGAATTATCTCGACATTAAAAATCACGAATAATATCGCACCTCGTTACGATTCAAGATATCCGAATATCTCGGAGGATATTTTAAATATTTTTTCTGACTTGCACAATTAGGTTGAATCATTCCTGTCACGCAACGGGTCAACAACTACGAAATGTCACCATCTCTTTTGCTTCGATAACGGGTCAGAATAATAGCGCTCGACGTTTTATATATGCAAACAAATAACGATGCAATTAAGTCCTTTTTCCGTCTCCCCATCCTTCTCGCGCAGCTACATCTGTTGTATTCGGTAATTAAGATTCGCTCTGGTTTTGAATGCAGACGCGCGTTTTATCGTCGACAATCAGTTTTGCAAGTTGTTTACAGCAATTATCTCGATTGATTCTAATTGTCCCTCGATCCAGTCCACAGTGATTTGCTAAAATTCCATTTCGCCACTAACTATGTAATTAATGGATCCAGATTAATTATTCATCCGTGCAGAAAGGCATTCATAATCGTTAGAAACACAAGATTGTTTAAACAGTGAAAGTGAATAACAGAAAGTGAATATTAACAGTAAATTTTACAAGATTGGGAAAAGATCGGAAAGTAACTATGAAAGATATCAAGAAGAGGATATATAAGAAGTGTCATTTGGATATAATTTTGTCAACGTGGTATTTATCAGCATCGAAACGGGTCAGTTGATGACATGATTGATGAATCGAATTAATGTCTTTCTGTTATTATCAGATAATATTTGCGATCATTTTCGTAATCTGAAAGAGCCGCGAACTTCGATTGGGTGACTTCTTTAAAGTCCAGTCGAACCACTTCCAGTTGTATATCTCGATAGCATATTCAGCGGCGAAGTTAGGGGTGTTGCGCTTCATTAATTGTGTCATTTCTATCCCAAGCTTCTCTATCTCGTTTTTTCTCTTTCCTCGCATTTTCCTGACTGTCAACGGTTGTCGTTAATTACTATTATGGTCATTTCTGCCGCGAACTCCCTAGCGGTACATCCCCGGATTTATGTTCATACGAGGCTTATCGCGTCTACGAGAACGCGAATTTTTGCAAAACTGAACTGCTAGCAGCAGGATTTTACAAGATGATTAAATAATATCTCAGTAGATTCTTCATATTTTTTTCCGCGTGTTTATCTTCTTAGACACATAAACATATTTTACATATTTACATATTATACAATTTTAATTCTCAATTTTTGATAAATATTTAATGTTATTTTTTCGAAAAATATATTTACTATATCTTCTTGGAAAATATTATATTTTATGACGAAAAAGATATCTTCTCTCTAACAAAATATATAAGAACTGGAACTTAAGCTTTTCGTTTTTTAAACTTTGTTAAATGAAATTGGGAAATGTGTGGTGCTTTTACTTCGTACAAGAGCTTTTTTAGGATATTTTGTTAATTACGTAAAAGTATATTCGCGTAAATTCTTACCGAGTAGTAAAAACATCACTTGATAATTAATGAAAAGAGCCTTTCTTGAAAAATACTAGATTTCCAAGTCTAATTTTATCTCCTAATAAATAGAACTTCGGGATTTTGTTCGAAACTCGTTTTGAAGTTAAAAACCATCTTCACTCCTTACAATTTTACACTCCTCAAGCCACTTTTTTCCTCAACCACAGAAAAACAATACATAGTATATAGTATATGGTATATAGCATATAGTCATAGTCTTTAGATCTTAACCATTCGAGAGATGACTCTTATGTTTTGTATAAATGTCTTTAAAAAATTTTTTTGCTCCAAAGACATCACTTTTTTAATTTTTTATTTCAACTTAGTTACTAATATATAATTGTTATAATTTTCTATTAACAAAGTAATTTTACTTATAAATTCCAATTAGTTTGGTCTCTGTCGGGACGAACCGGTTCCCACGATTTACATCTTTAAACGCAAATGAAGTTTTTGTTGTTCACTTCATGGCTAATCGTGTACGTGTATGACGTGAGCATGTGTCGATCAATACGAAAATAAGGAAAACAAAGATAGGTAAGAGCGGTCAATCGTGTAATTTAGGTCGAGGTGCGTTAAATCAGGCATTAGCTATTACGCGTAACATATTGCTGTTTATAGATTAATCGAACGTTATTAGTTACGCTCTAAGGAAGACACGTGGCGTATCTTCGAGCATTTACTAATGCTTGTACCTTGAAGTATCAGAAGAATATAATATCTTTCTTTCTTCTCTCTTCTCCTATGCACATACGCACACATATATATACGAATAGAGTGTATAATGCCTACCCATTTCCAGTGTTCATTTCTTGGTTCGTGAACAGTCGCCAATCCGCGATCTATTATGTCTCGCGTGAATAGCAGCTTGAAAGAAGCCACTCTCGAGCGACCATTTTCCGCGAACAAAGACCTGTGCCGATTTCTTTTTTTTTTCATATCAATTTCATCGCCGGCTCTAATTCGGTCTCATTGCACTCGCTTTGTCCGCGTTGGTCTCTCTCTCTCTCTCTCTCTCTCTCTCTCTTTCTGCGCGCCGTCTTAATCGGCTGTACCGAGGAGCAATAGATAATACAGAAAGAGAGATTCTACTCCGCCGAGATATTACATTTTTGTCCTTTCTGTTTCAGGTATGATCCATGAACTTCATCCGTCCATAGACGTTCTCCAACGGGCGGTGAGTCGTGTCAAGTCTTGTTAAATGATCATTTTATTATAATCGAATTGCGGACATTGATCCCTTTATTTTTTACTGAGAAAATAAAAATAAAAAGATATAGATGTATAATAAAAATCATATAATAAAAATATATAATAAAATAATAATAATAAATCGTAACAATTTAATTATAAGAGAAATTTAATTTAATACAACGCATGTGTTTTTGATTAATTAAAACGCACGAGGTCAAATCTCATTTATATAAGTTTTTAAACCATATATATGGGTTATTAACATTAATAACGACAAAATTGGAGTGAATATAACAGTTCTGAGAAGCTTTTTTCTTTTGTAACCTCTACCACCGTTAACATTATGGGACAACTACTCAATGAGTAAGATTCAGTGTAATGATATCTTAATTCGTGTTCTTTTAAATTGAAATAAATAAATTATATTACATTTTTTATTTTTTAAAATCTTAGATGATCGAGTTGATCGTTACAACTTTTTGACTATAGCGTATTTTAGATTTTTTTCGTTCCCTCCTAACCTCCTGAAATTTACTCTAGCTTAGATCTACCCTCGGTCTTGCTTTATTCTACCCTCGTTCGTTTCCCGAAACCTCCGCGAAAGCAGGGTAGCATCCCCTGCCGTTCTCTAACCCCGACCAAGATTCAGAAAGCGAATTTAAGGCTCTCGTGCTGCCGGGACGTTTAGATTTAACGCTCAGCCTCGCCGTTGATGCACGATCGGCGGAACAATGGCGACGGCGCGGAAGCCGCGAAGTAACGGGGCGCCGAAAAATAACGATAAATCCGACGGCCGGCGGACGGGCGGGCTCCGTGTCCTCATCTCTCGTGTTTACCAGTCTCCGTGAGTATTCCGGCTGCCCGGTAGAATAAATCACTAGAAGGGAGCTGGAGGAGGAGAAGAAGGAGGAGGAGGCGGAGGCCGCGTGATCCTACCTACCTACGCCATAGATCATCGGTAACGATCGGCATGAAAAACCGGGAAACCGAATCCGGGAGTGGCGCCCTTTCCGGGTAAAGGAAGCACGAAATTCATCGGCGATTCCACCGGCGACGCTTCCGCCGATATTTCCTCATTACAATGGCGAGGGCAACGAGATAGGAGGGTGAAAGAGAGAGAGAAGGTGGGTGAAGGTTCGGAGAGAATGAAGACGGGGATGAGTGTAGCGCGAGGGATGAAGGAACTCGCGAGAACGGTTCCGATCAGATCGACTGTCCCACGGGAAGAACTTTCCCGGAAAATCCTTAAGTCAATCTGGAAGGATCACGGGAATGCTCGAGGAAAATGGAGAGAGGATGGACGGAGGTAATCACATGGAGTGGGAGGAAAATTGCATGCGTGGGTGATGGTGAAATAATACTCGAGATAAATGTCGTCGAGATGATTGGATTTCATTGCGGGTAATGACTTTTTTTTCTGCGACGATCAGAGAGAATCTATTCTCCTCGAGTACTACGATAAATGTCGCATTATTATATTGTGACGAATGAGGCACGTTAGAAGTTTCGTCTTTTCTCCCGCTTACCATTTTGAATCGTCATGAATTATTTGCCCAACTTCAAGTTGACTTCTAGAGACTATAAATTTTGGATAAGATCTACACATTCGTTGTCACCAGTTAAGTTTTGTATATCGCATGGGTCTTTACCTAATCATAAATATACGAGTATGTACGTACGAGTGTACCGGTGCACGAGCCATAAAGCAATTTCTCCTATTATTTCCGGACGAGTGTTGCACGATTTTCGTCTCGTCCCTTGCGTGCTTGACTTTCTTTGGGAGAGTCCTTACGCGAAAAAAACCTGACTCACTCGCTCGATGAAAAAGATGTATTGAAGCTCTTCGCAAATAACATCACAATTACCGTAACAAGAAAATTAGAAATTTTGTCTCCATCAAAGGAATTATGATGTCGCAAGCGAACAATTTTATTATTTTATAATATGTTATATGACACTGAATAATGCGTTTCTTTATATTCTGTATATATTATACATGTATTATTTAGCTCTATAAATAATACTAACAACACGTATTTGCATAATTCCCATCAACGTAAATAATGCATTTGACGCGATCAACGATGTCTGACAAATGTTTTGGAAAATATTTAACGTCCGGGATTATTTGCGGCTTTAATACTGACAACGAGACATTTGGATTCGGATGTGGAATGTATGTAGAGCATGCCGTTGACGAGCAGAGATGTCCGCGCATGAACATCTGTTGACGCATCTAAAATGAGTCTTTCTCCCCCTCTCTCTCTTTAGAGTACAGGAAGCTCGGAAGCTAATGATTCTGCCTAACTCGAAACAAATGTCGCTCATCCCGACAGTAACCAGCTAGCGACTCCGTCCGGGCGATAAATTTGGCAGTAAATTGCCACGTTAACCGTAACGTACGTTATCTTAAACGTTCGGGCGGTTGCAGGTGCCGCTGACATTCTGTTGCGCCGCTAAGGTTTCCTGACATCGTCGGTTTTTATTAAACTCGACGATGTGACGGGAACTTGAAGAGGAGAGGCGGATGATCGACACGCACCGAAAGACTGTTCTTCGGTTGTGAAAAAAATCTGATACATGAAAATTTCACGTAGCTTCATGAATTTTATACCAGCGTGAATTATGCGTTGCAAGAGAGCTCGTTAATTCAAAAAATAATAATAAAAGTGTTTCTCGTAACCACCCCTCCTTTTTTATTGAAATTGATGGTCAAACAGGATTTTCATTTAATGGAATTATTGCGCCTCTATTTTCTGACCGAAATTAGCAGCATTATATTTTAGCGGTACCGTTTTATTACTAAAACAAATGCATTTCGTTCATTTTTTTATTATTTAGCATTCCCCAGATATTTCGAGGGATAAATATCGCGTTCTTCGGATATTCCGTCGAGTGAATTACGAATGCTGAAATTGGTGCGCAATTTTTATATCAAATTTCAACGATAACCGACCGCACACTCGCTAAGGCCACGTGAGACAGAGAAGAATATCGCCGGATGAATATTTATGTATGGATAGTGAGCAGCTATAGTCGACATCCGTTGTACGGACTAGCCCGGCGTGTCCGAAAAAAAGGGATATCGATTCATCAATATTTATAAACGTACAAAAACGCGAACGTGATGAAGGATCTTTCGTACGTCGAAGTAACGTAGGTTACACTTTAACCGGAAACCAATGTAAAATCATATAACAGCCTAAAGCGGTGGTTTAAAAATTTAATGTGTACTTTCTTTTCCGTGATTATAATTTATTGAAGAATCCACTTTCATGTCATTTCCTATGTAAATTTTCAAGAAACTACTACGTAATATTGAGAACAAGCATAAAAATTTTAACAGATAAGAATAATAATATTAAAGTAACTATTTTTTTTTTATAAAGAGCAACTTGTAGTAATGCAATTATTTATTATTTTTCGATCAAATCAAATCTAAGGTTATTAAAACTTGGATATTTTTAGGAATTTCGTTACTTCTCTTTATAATAATCATCGAAAAAAATGAAATCGGCTTGGTGTGGAAAATTCAGTTTAATGAAACCGAATTGATGTAACATGAAATTATACCACGTGTATCATGTAGAAAGTAAAAGTTTTCTTATTCGAGAAGATTTTAATGTTAATAATTTGAGTTTCTCCTGCATACGTAACTGCGCATGGTAATTTCAAGAATGCACAATTTTGTTCCGTGATTTCTAAATTACGAAATTTGAATAAATTTAACATTTATACTTAACTGAATGCTTTAATATAATGTTATAATGTAATTTAATATATTTTAATACAGTGTAATAACGTATTTAACATGTAACAATATTTATTAAATATTTATTCAACAATAGTTTAGTTAATTTAGTCAACAATATTTATTAAAATGTATGAATATTTTATTGTTTTTTCTTAGAAGAATAATGAAGAACGAGTAGAGAGATCATACGGATTTGAGTGGGTATTTGAGTGAGTTGCGGGGAAGCATTGTTGATATTATTCTCCGAAGTATTTAATCTTAGTTTCTCGAAAAACGATATTTCCAGGTTGACCTCATTCATTTAGGCCGTCGCGCGTGTCGCTTTCGCGTCCACCCTTTTCCGTTCAAATTGGACATAAAAAATTGCGTTCGCAAGAAACGCCATCAATTTAACCCTAAGTTTCCTCTCACAGAAACCACACATCTTATTCCGTTCTGATTCATGATGACTACTGTGCATTTTTGGTTGTCATTTCTGTTGTGCAATTATTAATTACAAATAATTCTCACGAAAATAGCTACGAATAGAAAACAAATCAGGCATCGATCAATGATAAACTATTATTAAAATTATAAACTAACATTTTAACAGTTAATTAGATTAAATAATTATATATCACATCTCTATTATTCTAGAACTAATTCTAATTATCAATTCTGTGATTTATCTATTCTTTTGTTCTTATACAATATAGCCAAAATGAGAACGTTGTATTTATATTTCATAACAATTTTAAAATTTTAAATAAATACAAAGTTAGACTTTTAATGTGTATTTGTAAAAAATTTTGGTTGGAAACTGCGACATTGAGGGTATTCCGAAACGCGCTTATGACAAAACTCAGTTATATTATAATATTTCATTAAACTTATCACAAGGTTATACGGACTTTCGACCCCGCTAGTTAACTGGCGGTTTCGCACATGTGCCTCTCGCACGCGGTGCGTTGAACCAAACTCTGTGAAATTTATAACCAGCATCACGGCCGCGGGAAAGAAGACAAGAGCGCGAGAGCAAAGGGGATGAAGAAAGAGCTCACTGAACGTAAAAGGAAAGTGAACGCAACACAGCGACGTCATCGTCTTTTGCACATGCACGAGGGGCTAATTTACGTCGCGTTAAATATACGTTTCGATTTGTTGTTGGGTGCGAAAGCAGTTCGGTCACATCGTCGACATCGTCGACGTCGTCGTCTGCTGCAGAGTACATCCGACACGTGCGATTCATTGATTTAATCTTGCATATATATATATATATATATATATATATATATATATAGTATGAAATCGTGTATTCTCTCAAGGCATGTTGCAATCAGTATATGTATATGGCATAATTGACTTATGTAATATAATTAATTTTATAAATTCCAACACTTGGTACCGCGACTTAAATGCTTTAAAGCATTTTAACTACTTCAATTATAGATGAGAATCTGGCAATTAGATTTATTAGAAATTTATTTAGAAAACGAACTGGATAGATCGATGGCGCTTTCTCGAGGAGCTCAGTATCGGTACCAAACGTCCTTTCGGGATTGAAAAGTTACTAAATAACCTGCTCAATCACGAGCTTCCGTCACGCCATCGACGTCTGGTAGCTCAAAGTGAGAGAAACGAACGATGGATGGCGACTGGTTGGTTCGTTCAATGTACCCTTCCATGTTTTTTCTTTCTTTTTCGCTTTTCCCGGCTAACGGGACAATGCTTTAAAGGCCTCCACCAATCCCCTTCTGTCGGCCATCTATATATCCTCTCCTCCTTCTCCCTTCTTCTCGCTATTTCGGCGAAATTGAAATCTCTCGCATCGTCGACGAAAAGCAAAACTGTCTACAGTGTCGATGAATCGCAAAGCAGTGAACAGGCAGCGCAAAGCTTTATGAAAAGAACGATCGAATCGCGTCGTTGCGCTCGATCGCAACACGCACAAAATCACTCCTCTTCTCTTTCTCTCTCTCCTTACTTCTCTTGTGTCCTCATTATTATTTTCGATGATCAATTGCACGGTTTTCTCCCAGCATTTTATTTTATATTCTTTGCAATTTTATATTCGTTATTCTTACAACTATCTTATTTACCATATCGAAAATTGTAGATAATAGCTAAAGGAATATCACTTCGAAGCAATTGATACTTTATTGTATCTTCGTTATAACTATTTTTTAAAAGCAATACAAAAAATTTACTTCCATATATGTACAACATATACGTATGTATTACATATATGCGCAGTATAACACATATTTATTTTTGGTGAACGCTTCTGTGAAAGTTATAAAATTGGAGGCAGTAATCGGAGGAGAGATTCCGTTCATTTCTGCGCGCCATCAATTATTGTCATATTTCTCGACGAGACTCCCTTTTGTCCGTCTTACTTTGCGCAAGCAAATGAGAAGATAAATCGCGAAAGAGTTAATTCCAGCGGGTGCATTTGTTGCGCGCAACTTTATGATGCATTAACGCGTCAGACGTCACCATCGCGCTTTGTTCATTGCTGCGAGCTGCAATCTATTATCTCTCCCATTTCGCCAATTAATATTAGTCAAATCCTAATTAAATTGCGCCGCTTAAGAATTTCATTGGCGCGCGCGGCAGAAGAGAACAGTGAATAATAATTGAGTGTCAAACCGCGTATACGCACGCGGAAGAAGATGAATACATGACTTACAACACAGGAAATAAATATTATTATAAAAAATAATTATGACAAAATCGTAATTACATAATAAATAAGAAATAATTATTCACTATCCTTTCGCAAAAATTTGCACACACATTTAAACTATCTAACAATACTATGTTTACATTTATCGTATATTAAAAAGATTTTGTTTTATACATATGTTTAATTACCTGCTAATCTTGGTTATCGGTTATACACGTCGCGAATGAAAACATTCGCATATTAATTTTGGCGACAGCACGTGACACGTGTATCGCTCCAACATGTGGATAACTACACGCGCGAATGCGCTTTGATGTGTTCCCTTCTCATTGACTCAGAATGAAAGGCCGTCGAGCTCTTCCCTTCAACGAAATAATCATCCGCATCAAGGATTTTCCGCGTAATTATCTTGACGATTAACCGCGTGGCCACCACATAGAGTTAATTCTATCCCCCTTCCTTGTTCCCCTTCGTTACTTACCACGGGATGAAAACAACGCGCGCGCGCGCGCGCGGAAATACGAGAGAATGCTGTAATTGCGACTGATAAAGCCATTTCGGGGCTGAATTTGTCGGAGAGTTTCGGAGCGAGCCACTACTCGATTATTTATCGTTAACTCACGATTACTAATCGTGGCCTTATTGAATTCCGGCAGGAATACAATTGTTTAGCGAGGAATAAACGTCATATCTTTCTACAAATTTTTTATGTATCATTTTGCATGTAGCTTTTAAGTATCCGTTTTTCTTTTAATTTTCTACTCGATCGATTTCGGGCTGTTCTCGCCATTTCGGAGAATTAATAGGATTTCTCTATGGTTTCACTATACCAAATTACAAGTTTAGCAACGTTCCCGATTCTCGCGGTTGGAAAATACGAATCATCGTTTTCTTATATTTGCGATGATAATCGCAGCGCGAATTCCCAATCCTTATTGCACAGCTGTCACGTAATGCATCGAATTAGCACTGTCGCGATAATGATGGCATCACGATAATGATGACATCGCGAAAATTTTCTCGTTAATCGATCAGTCGTTTGATGCATAATTAGTTATTGAGCCGTAGCAATCGATGTTACTGATATGTGTTGGAGATTGTGCTAAATGGCAAAGGCGAAGGAGAAGGAAAATTTTTCAAGGAAACAGTGGAAGTATGTGTTAATTGTATACAGAACGGAACGAGAGGGTACGAAAGAATCTTGTCGTTAGTCGCAAAAACAGTTGCAATCTCTTTTTCTTTGAAACACAAACATAATGAAAGTAACATAAAGATCCAGTGAGTTTTTATGTTACAACTAATTGCATGACTTTAAATAATATCCATCTCTCTGAGAAGGACATATAGTAATAACGCTTTTGGAAAAAATGTGCAACGAAATGTGATTTAATATCATTTTAACACATTGCACATTGAATACAGAATATGCTGTGTAAGAAATTAAAACTGATCGCATTTGAAAAGGGGAAATAAAAACAAAAAGAGACGAAGATTCTCGCGCGGGATTAACGTCAGAAACGCTTTTTATACCTTTTCTTCTTTACGTATGAGGTATTTGTAAAGACGACGCACGGTGGTTTGGCAATGGAAGACGATGACGCGATGAACACGATTTAACAAACTTACGGGTTAAATGTAAAGAGAGATCTTTTCAAAGACTGCACGTAATAATAATATGTTGATGTTGCGCAAAAAAAATCGCGCTCACGATCGTTGTTTGAAGTGCACTTATTTTTTCTTCTTTTCTTCAATCGACTCGCTTTTTCCCTTTCTTCTTCTACTCTCTTTTTTCTTTCTCCGTCTATACATTTCCTTTCTTCCCCCTACTCTCATCATTTCTATTTCTACATCTGTATCGCAAGTTCTCTAGTTATAAAGTCTCCTTAAAGTCGACATTTGTAAATGGTTAAACGGGAGGAAAAACTGGCGAAAAGGGTTCTGGGAGATGATAATGTTGGAACGGCTACGTCCAACAACGATTATCAAAGGATTTAAAAAAGTGCGATGCAAATGACACCACAGTCGAATTAATAGATCTCGCCTTTTCTGAGGATTTAATAGATTTGCAGGCTGAAGCTTTAATTTCTACACCGGCGATTTTATTAGTCATTTATATTGATTATTCATAAACGATTATGGACATTTAGTTATCGAAGAATAATTGTAGAGTTTAATCATTTAATTAAAATTTTATTAAATTTAAATTGTTCAAAGATTGTTTCAAAGATTACACGTTCCCCCTCACCTCCATATACAGTTTATCCATAAAGTTCTGTATATGTATGTGCACATATATCTTTTTTATCATCTCTTTAAAATCTCTTTATTGAATTTTATCAAAAAATTTAGAATAATTTATAGGTAGATAAATTTATATTTTCATGACGTTAAATAAATTTTTTTTACTCGCCCGAATACATTTTCAATATTATTCATAAATTTTATTATACATTAAATATTGAATTCTGCTTTTATCGTCGCAGTAAAAAGGATATCTCAAATTGAAGAAATAAAATCTCTTTAAATTGCACACACTTTAACGAGTACATCGTTTATTACCGCAAGTGATATCGTATTCTGCAGAGAAAAAAATCCATTTTTCATCGTATGGTAATTTTTATGTTGCTACGGAATATGATCAAGAGAATTTTGCTCGGTAGCTTGTAACACGGCCAATTTCGCGATTCGCGTCCATACCGGACGGTCGCACTCCGGCAATTCTACTTTAGTGCTTTTGTTCCGTTTAGAGGGAGATGTTTCTCGCGTCTGTCTACACCCGAGAATTTCTCTCTGTAGTTCTCGTTCGTTCATTTCACCTTGTTATATAATTCTGATTTTTTTTGCAAAAACTGCGATAAAAAATTAATTTAATAATTAGGTTAATAATTTTCTCTCCTTAGACAGAATTGTGACTTTGGGGATCAGTAGAAAAATTAAATTGGTTAAAACTGTTAGTTATTTAATTAAAGAAATTTTTTATATGAGTTTTAGCTGGTTTGACTTTGGACGAATATTGTTAAGTTTTGAGAGATAATAGCACGAAATAAATAATATTGTATATAATTATATATTATTTATAACAACAAGATGTACCAACAGATGTACCAACGTCGTGCTTAATCACTTAATAATTTTATTTTACGTTTACATTCGTTTTAATTACTCGCGAAAAGTTGAAATGTATTAACGAACATATTTCTTGGCTATTTCATCCTATAGATGTGAAGAATTATCTTTTTTCAGATTGAGACAAAGATTTAAAAACAACTCTACTAGTCTTCCAACGATTACGCAAGAGAAATATAGTTCGCGTGTGCGATCACGCATACGGGAAATATATCGAAGTTGAATGTTTCCTTCCCTTCTAAATGTCCTTCCTTTCTAGTCTAGTAGTTCGGACACGCTCGCACTGTCTTGTGCAGTAAGATGGAAGGAGAAAAGGAAGATGTACTGGGAACAAAAGAATCAGATTGCACGAATCGGAATGCAAATATCGGATGAAAAAATATCGAGAAGTTTAGCCTATTTGCAGAAGCGATCGGGCTGAGATTTATTTTGTAACAGGCTTAAAAGTGATAATTGCATCCATTTGTATTCTGCAAAGAAGCTTTTCGTAATAAATGGATTATAAACATAAAGACATATAATCTATCTTTTAAAATAATATGTAATTCAGTTGTTGAAGAGTAAATCCAATTTTTTAGATACTTTAATAAAGATTCAGACATTTTTACGTTGGTAAAGATTTATTGGTAAAGAATTATGTATCTATAGAAGCTCAGATTATATTATTATCAGGATATTAATTATATTTGCAACAATAATATATCATATTCCTTCCTGTAACTTCAAAGCTAAAATTATAGAATCACTTTGTAGATAAGTTACAGAAGAGGATTTCTTCAGTATTCTTCTTATTTTCTTTCAATATCTTTGTCCTCTTAACATCCTCGTAACATTTTTCGTCTTACATCATGTCGATCGATTTTCGCGAAATAAAACCTAAGCATACTCAGCTAGTGCGTCTTTGATAGCCGTCGATTGCTTCGTCTCAGAACGAACATGTGAGAGAACACAATGATAATCCCTGCAGAAGTAACAGAGGGGACGAGAAAATAAAGATACTCGAGAGATTCGAGCGCGCGCGAAAGGAAACCACCCTCGACGAGCCTTCTCGGTGTTAATGCGAATTTAATGCATCGCCATTTTTTCCGCGCTATCTCTCTCTTTCCCTTGGTCTTTCCCTTCTCACTTGCTTCCAACAAGCACATTCTTTTCTCATTTTCGTCCTCCGTACCATTCGCAACAAATCACCCCGAAACTGCCGATCTGTTTATTGTAAAATCATTTCGTTTCGCGTTTTCTCGTTGTAAAGGATAACAGTAATGTATAATATTTAAGTGTTATTAATGCTAAATAGAAAAATTTATAAGCAATTTGTGGTATCATCGAAACAGAAGAATATTTAAGTAATAGCTTTTCTCTCTGGCGAATTTTCGGAACAATGTATTCTAAAGTGAAATTTGAAACTTATTATTAGCTGTCTGCATCTGTTTAATGAATTTGACAATATTCTACACGTCATTTTATAATATCTTTTATTTTGACTGAGATTTTGCGGTGAAATTCTCGCTGAGGAAAGACAGAGAGTTTTGCATTCTCGACGTTCTGTGGCCGTATCCCGCAGAATTTCTCCTTTAGGAAGACACGATTGACCTTCACAGGAATAATGCGGTCGTGGGAGTAACGTAAATCGGAAGTCGGTAGTTTAGTAAGGGTGTATTCGACATTTCGATTCCAAGGAGCGAACAGAAGAGGAAATCCCGACGGGAATCGGCAACCACCACTTTGTTCATACGGAACGTGAATGTATTTTGAATTTGTCCCAGGGGACAAGGCCTGTTCGTCTCTACACCCGGGACACGGTTTGTCCTTCCTTTTATTTGCCTCAAATATACAGTTATATATTGTTTTATGTAATTCTCAGTAAAGAAAGGATTTCTCAACGCGACGACGATGCATCAGGGAAAAATTTCATCATTCGTGGCAAAATTTGAGCAGATTTATCAATTTTAAAGAAGTACTATTTGTTTAAAACTTACTTTAGATAATCTATAATTTATGTCATGACAGAATATATATGCTGTGACACTGTATAGCATATATGCTAGAGAAACTTCTTTGATAAATTCGAAATTTTATTTCTTTCTGCTGAATGACAAAATGTTCGAGAGAACTTGGCGAAACTACCGTTTAAAATTATATCAGTTTGCGAAAGGCAAAGAAAAAAAAGGAGAGCCTTTTCGTGAGAGTCGAACAATGGACGCGCATGATCCTAATGGCATTTCTCCTCAAGTGTCTTTCATGGAAGAGATTGGCAGAATTGAGCGGTCGATTGAGCGTCTGTCTGTGAAAATGGCTCGTGTACTGTCGGCAGAGATAACGATGTTTATTTTCCGGAGAAAATCGCGTTGGACACACGCTACCGCGCGGACACGGATAATACAATTAGATTGCGAATTCTTTAGAAAACAAAGAAACAACATCGCAAAACCAAGCGAGTCCGTTTTCCTTCCATTTCCTAGATATTATTAAAAAAGAAGAAGAAATGGAAAAATTTGTTAGCGGTCTTCAAGAATTAAATTATAAACGACTGGACAATTTATAAACAAACTGCCGTCAAAAATACAATATTTTTTCTGCACACTTCACTCTACACATATGTATTCTTTATTTTTTGCACGAGTCATCAGTCCAGCCATATCGATCGATTACTGCGAGTAGTTTCTGTTGCTGCACCAGAAAAGGGATCTTATAAAATCGGTGTTCACGGATGAATGAGTTCCAATGTTGGCGATTCAATAACTTGCAATAATGATTTAGTCCACCGCGCGCATTGTGGGAGCTCTTGTGAGGAAAGTTATCTGTATTATTACAATAACGTGATGTCTAAAGTATAATATAGCTCCACCGATTCTCCTTTGCTATCCGATCGACGAGTATCGACCACAAAATTGTGTTAACGAATTGCTTAGATACATTGGACGGTCGAAAATAATCGACGCACTATTTTGTGAAATAAAGTTTAAAACTCAATAAAGATTTAGAAAACGACACTTTAAAAAAATTAATTTTAAAATTGAACAGAAATTTTAGATTTAATTTAATGAGTTCTTTAAAAAGTTGTATTTTTTTTTTTTTGAGTAACTACATAATTCTAAAGTGAAATAGACTATACATCTTGCGTAGAAATTTTCATGTTTTACGAGGAAAGTCATAAAATGCATGAATATTCGATAAATATATTCAGTCAAAAGCAGTCTTCTTTCCTTTCTCCGCTATAAAAAATACGTATCAAACAATCTTCACTTCTCCTGTCTCCTCGGAAATGATTATGGCGAAATGACGATGGAAAGCTCATTCTTGTAAAATCGCGATTGCATTATATTCGAAAAAAAAAAAACGACACGCGCAAGAGACAGTGACAAATACAAGCCGCTTCCGCAGAACCCGACACAGCGATCGCGATTCTCCGGGGTGGAACCGGCCGGAAAAAAGCTCTCACCGCATTACGTTGCGAAGCTCGGAGTCCGACAATCTTATTATGCGAAACACCCTTTGGGGAGGGGTGGTGGAGCCGACACCACGTCAACAACGCGCGTGCCTTCCCTTCGCGAATACCCCTACATGACCATGAAAAGAACATACACACATATATCGATATATATCATCAAGGAAAGAGGATATAGCGAGCGCGGGGGGTGCGTTTTTCCGCGGGTAGCGGCGCGAGTAATTTAATGCGAACGCAACGAAAGGGCAGACAACGATTCACAGCCATTCAATGGCATCGGACATTATTTAGTCTCCGGGAAGCTCGTTACCGCGCCGGCAACGTCGTCCTCGTCGTCGGTTAACCAACCAGCTAGACTTGATTCACTCCTGCCTTGACTCTCGTCGAGAACTCCGCTATTAATACCGCCGCGGTTTCTTTGTTCGCCTTTCCCGCTGACAACGGGAGTTCGCCAATGCCGCGGGCCTCGACTTCCTCTTCCTTCTAACGCTGTTCCCACTCTCCTTCTCTTTGCCCTCTGATCACCTTCCACCTTGTGTGTTTAAGCGGTCCAAGCAGCAAAATCGACAACCTTCGACATACGAAAAATTATTTTAAATTATCGTCATTAGCCACAAAAAGTTTTATAAAAAATGGTAACTTTGATTAAGGGATATCTCTTCTTCAAATATATAAATATTTATGATGCTCTTCTGCGACGTTGTCAAGTAATTCGTACAGCGATATTGTGCTTCGCTTACTTTAATTCGACCATTGAAACTTATTGTTAATTCAGAGCACTTTTTCTTAGTTCCTGTGTAAAATATCTTTTTACTTAATAATACTAAAATTACAAAGTTTAAATTACAAAATAAATCATCCCAGGTAATGAAAATACCCGAGTATAGATAGTAAATAAAGAGAGACAAGAATGTCTTTAATTAAAAGTTTTAAAATTATTCTTAAATAATTAAAAATTACAAAAATACATACCAGAAATAGGAATCTACTCAAATCCACATCCGCACTGACATCAGTGTTTCGCTAGATCATTCGCTCGGCTTGATTGCACTGATAGATTGACCTATGATGTGACGCATACACCGCATTGACATTCTGGTCGTGTCACTGCAAGGAGATAACTCGGGGGAATCATCAGGAGGCAACAACAACGAGATGCAAGCGAGAGGAGGTGACGGGATTAAAATTCTGCACGCAACTTCTTCGAGTTAAATTTAATCTAGGCGGGTTTCTTCTTGCGGCGCGGTGCGTACCATAAACATAAGAGAAGAATGAGCAGATGATACACAGTAGAGAAGAAATGGATAGAATTGTGTCCATGATCACGCGGTATGATTGTCGAAAGAAGAAAGAAAAGGAAAAAAGATCTGTAAATCTCTTAATTGTAAAGATATACAGGTAACTCTCATATGATAATTCTAATACAAGATACAGTTTCCTTTTAACTGCGAAAATAAAACAGAGGTATTTATTATAGATTAGTATATCAGATCTGATTTTTCTAATATTGATTTTATATATTTTTATTGTTAGTTTCCTCTGTTTTTAATTTTATAGTTTCGTACCACTTCATAGGAACTATAAATATGTTTCAAAAGTTACAAATTTGATTTAAAAAAGTGAAATAAATTGAGGGAAATGAAAAATTAATTAATTTCTTCTCATTCTAATTAACATTTTCACATATTAGAAATTATGAAAGAATATCTTACAAATTCATTTGTCTCTCTTCTCCCCTTTCTCCTCTCTTCTCCTTTCTTTTCCTCCCTCTTCCTTTTTCTCTTTCTCACTTTCTACCCAAGTACTGTATTTTTCTAGATCGCCTGGTTTGCTCGCGTGCATAGCATGGATGAAAGCCTGTCCTTCTTTGCGGTGCTTTACCGGGATTTCCCAGTTATCAACGCACGACATATTTTAAGCACTTGACGCACCGTGTTCTCCTGTCCGCTTCCTTTAACGCATTGTCGCGAAGCTCACTGACCGGAAATGCGGACCCTTGAGAGAGAGAGAGCTTCCTACCTCCGCGTTCGTACTTCCACTTTTGTCCGTACGCTCCTCTCGTATACGCCGGTCGGAAATATCGTCCCTCTTCTCCCCTACACGAGAAAATATAGAAGGAAAGTTTCGAAAGTGGCACGAAAAAATAATCATTTATTGTCGCTGGACGAAAAACGCTCACCGTAAGCCGCTTACAAAATATACATATTGATTTTCAGAACGTTATTGAATTACGATTTTTTTAAATTACTTATTACTTTATATTTGTTTGCAACATATTAATTTTTAAAATAACAAGATATGTAAACTCGTTAAAATCAAAATAAATAAAACAAGAGGCCAAAACGAGCAAGTGAGCTAAATATAAATATGAATAAAATAATATAAATAAACTGAGTTTAATAAGACAAATAGACGTTTTGACTCTTTCATCAGTAAAACTTGATAATAAAGCCAAGGAAGTTTTTACATTATTTTACATTATTAATATAGTAGTCTAACGTGGAGGATGACTGTAATGTAGTTACGCATAAAATGCCACAAAGATGTTGGTGATGGTTGAAAGAATGTTAAATCCCTCGTTGTCCATCGGAGATACGGTAGTTATTGTTATAATGATGAAAATGGGCTTGAAATAAATGAATTAAAAATTTCAAATTTCTCCGGGAGATCCTTATGAAGTTCATATTGTAATTGTTCGAATTTCTGCTCGTTAAGGATCATTGCTGATGTCTCTAATATTAACAATTCGATAAAAGTAGATTCTCTCGGTTTTCACACTGTTTTGAATTATTTTCTTTTTTTTTCAAACCGTCTCCGAAAGGAAGAGGCTCGAAGTAGGAAATTAAATAAAATATGCAAATTTCTCTCTTTTTCTTCTTTTTCTTTTTTTGGGAGGAAAGCTGTCTCTGCAGCCGGAAGGGAAGTATTGCGTAACTAGGGAAGATAGGACGCCGTCGCTAGGTGGTTAAAGACTGACGACAGCGAAAAAGGGCTGAGAAGAGAAGACAACGTGATGGATAAATACATAGTTTACCGAGACAAAAGAAACGTATTTATATCATATATGGGAAGTGAAGGAAGCGGCCTTCCCTCCTTAGAATGCGTGCGGTTGTTACAATTGTGCAAATCGTCATCTGGTTCACGGCTCGTATCACCGCGATACACGCGGCTACCCTTCCCCTTTAATCGCATCTCGTGTGTTATAACTCACAGCGACGTGATTAGAAGTTTCAATCGCACGAATGGAAATTTATGAACTACCTCATGAGAACCAAAGTTCGAAGTCTAGAGTTTTTTCTCTTTTTTTTTCAACAATTTGAAGCCCACCTTTTCGTTACTAAAGTTTACACGTAGTACACTAAGTTTACACCACCCAAAACTCAAGAAACTTCCTTTTCATCGAGAAAGAGGCCGAGGAATTTTGATAAGTCAATGGAATTTTCTGTCTCTCGTCACATTTTTAATCAATAGCGCTATTTAGAATGGAATGAAAGTAATTTCTCCTTTTCGGAGTGTTCGGACTTAAACGTTTAATCCGTGAAAATTTTCGCAAGACCATTGTGAGCAAAAGTAAGAATTAAAGGATCTTTTTTCTTTTCAAGCCGCGAGTCTCCAGTTTCGCGCCTTATATATATTTTCCTCTTTCTCGCCTCACATCGATACTCGCTGCGTTCTTTGTTGCCCAATCAAAACAGCACGAGAATGAATCACAGATCCGGCGAATTTGCAATTGCTCGCATGAGTGTACCGCCCTCGTGAATACACTACTTGCATCATCGTTCTCTTTCTCAATCTCTCGCTTTCCTCCTCCTCTCTCTCGCTCGCTTTCTCGCTCTCTCGACATTATTAATCCGCTACCTACAATCGTTTATCGTCGTCTGTATCGCGTGTACGGCCTCCACTGTAAGTTATAAATCTCACCGGCGACGAGCCAGATCTTATCGAGTCTCTAGTCAACTGGACACTCCTGACAGCGGGTCCCACTCTCTTTATCGTTCATCAGTCGCGCTTACCAATTAATGAGAACCAACGAGCACGAGGAACGATCGTTATTCGGCGAAATGGTGTGCTCGCGCGTGACCGATCGTACGTCGTTTCCTCGATTAATGCTTGCGTCTTACAAACGAGCGTTTCATTTGCTCCATAATTTCATATTATCTCTCTCGCCTATTAATTTAGCGTTAATAATACGACGGCGCGCCGTGGTCGCATAAATTGCTCGTTTGCAATAATGCGAAAGGATATATATCATTTACGACAGATAAAATGTACGTGTATAACTTGATATATTTGTTTTTGATGATTTTTTTGATAAATACGAGAAATCGGGAGAAGTGTGCTTGTTGAAAATCGTGACAATGACTCTATATGTAATGACCCTATATGTATACAATACATATATATTAATAATAAAAAATAAATTTAAAACGCCGATTTATATATACATATGTATTAACTTTGAATAAAAATTTGCTTGGAAATATAGATGTACAAAAAATATATATATAATGTAGATATTCGCGGTGCACTGTTTCTTTCTCTGCAAAATGTGAAATGCGAGGAATTTCTAGAGAGTCCTCTGGTCTGTCCTTAAGTGCATCAGAAAATCGATGACCCCTTCGTCCTCATGCCGATAATAGGTGAACGGAAATCGATTGGGATGGGTCACGCTTCACGGGATACCTCCATCCCGATCGTTCGTGTGGAACCAGGCGCGGTAATTCTTTGGTCGTTCACGCATGAAAAATGCAGACCTACCGGCAAGCAACCCGATAAACCCCGTTGGGATGACTGAATGACCATCGGTCGCATAAACGTGGAGGGTGAAAGGGTGAATTATGTACGGCTGTCGTGACCCAATTTTCTATTGAAGAAATGTGTCAGAGGACGATACATTTGAAAGTTTACAAGTAAACAAATGGAAAATACATTGAATAATTGTTGTGTCTAATTAACTGGCATTAATTAAAATTAATATCAATAATAACATCAATAATTATCGTTGGTTATTTAATACGGGTTTTTCTCCTTTTCTCTCCGCCTTCCTCTTTTCTCTTTATTCCATCCTTCTCTTTCTCTCTTTCTGTTTTTATTTAAAATGTTGTTGTACATTGCGACCTTATTACGACTGGCACTTGTGTACTTTGTTAATTATTTCGTCGATAGATACAAATGACAGATTATCTGCGTTTAGTTTACGTTCGAACCGACTAGCATAGAGAAACATCCGGCTTTCAGAATACGATCCTGCACAGGGCTTAATGTCTGCAGGAAGGACTGTTGGGAATTATCCGTATTATCTTCCCCTCCTTTCCCCTGAATCACTTGGCATAGACTCGCGCAACGTTTGCGGACATGTATCGAAATTGTGTAACATGGAGTATAGGATCGATCGGCCCCTTTGTTTCAGCCCTACACACAGGACATTCTATTGTCGGCAAAGACTTGATGATAAATTGTTTGACGAATCTAGCTGATTGTTTTCCAGTCTAGACTTGACGGAAGGCTTAATTAAGAAGGTAAATTTTACCCGAGAGAACGCGTCTCGTTAATTTACTGCTTATAAACTACTTGATTTATTGACAAAGTTTTAAGTAATTATAGTGAGCGGAATTGATCAACAAAAGTTTCCAAAATTCAGACAATTTAAGAAATGTATATTGTTTCAAACAAATACATCTGTTTTATTTATGTCTCTTTTAATAACGTACACTATAAAATTTGTTTAACGCATTAATAGATACAGGAAAGTTTAAACAAATTCTAGCTCATTTTAAAAGAATTATCGCAAAATTAATGCACCGATTCACAAATTATCCGTGATGCTTTCGTGCGAAGCTCATGCCTAACGAGTCGAAAGAAGGGGAACTCGGCGATGGACCACTTGTTCGGCATAATCCGCGCGGTCTTTCCTCCGCGTATTATCCAACGACGATCACCCTCACTATCTTTTTCGCCCTTCTAAAGCGATGTGTGCGGAACCCTCCGAGGTACAATACAGAGTATTACATCATGCAATAATAATACGCCGAGTATATCGGCGAGTTTTAGTCTGCTGGCTCGTAGAAACAACGAGAGCATCCGGAATTTAAATTCCCACTACGGAATTTTCCCTTTGGTCTCGACGAGGATAGCTGCAAGGGTGGTGGTGGCGACGGTTACAGGTCGTCATCATTGTCGTCGTCGTCGTCGTCGTCGTTGTCAGAGGGTCAGATAGTTTGAGGTGACAAAACTCAAACGGCGTGTGTGCACCATGAATTTTGCGCCACGTATCCACAAGTAAATGTACCTATGTGTGCGTATACGTATAAACGAGCACTACTCAGAGGGCGAGTCGGCGATTTAATCTTCTTTTTCGCAGCAACGGCGGCACGTTTTTGATGTAAAAGTGAGCGGGACTCGATAATTCCGGTCGGATTTACTTTTCTTGTTTTTCCATCCTTTTTTCTGCAGGCATAAAATGCGAACTCTCGCATAAAACAGGTGAAAAGTCACGTTTGATACCGCGCGTCGTTTATTTATTTATTACGACGAGAAATTCCTTGGCGCGAAGAAATAATGTCTCCGTGTAACTTGTAAGGCTCTGAGCCTCGCCCCGGAAACGAAGAGGAAAGATTCCTCTCTACTTGGTTAAGAATGCGAAATATTTGTCGATTGAATCGGCAGACGTTTCGTTAATGTGATGTTACAAGAATAAATAAGAAATTGTTGATGTCTTTACAATAATGTAGGTTTTTTGTTTTTAATATATATTATGTATAATGAAGGACATCTCTTTACAGATATTGACAATTCTCTCTTTGAATACCTTTATCTATTGTACTTCTCTATTGTAAGCCAACAATTTTTATATTCCTTTTATTGACAATATTATTTACCATAAAAAATTGGCGAACGCGTCGTCAGAAAAGCATAGAAGCTCTTTGTGTTTTTTTTTCATGTGTACTGCAACGTGCGAGCGCTTGATTAAAACTTATATTAAAATGAAATTACTGAATACATCGACATCGTGGACGAGTTTGCGTCAGGTGCGCCAGGATTCCAATCGCTCGTCGTCGTTGCATCGCGAACGAGCGGATCGAAACTTCATTCACGCGGGCCGGAAATTGCGCAGTGATAATTTATTATCAGCGCGTCGTTGATTAAGGACCTATGAAATTCAGAACGAAAATGCGAATCCGAAATCAGTGACGCGAACTGTGTGTGAACGCAAACTTTTGCAGAGAGAAAAAATAGAGGATAAGGAGGATAAACAAAAAGAAAGCTACAGAAAATGCGTTTATTACGCGATGCAGCTCGTGTCCTTTCCACTTTCGTAATCTCGACTTGCGTTTTCGTTTAAACGCTGTTTAGGACGCAATAACGTCGTCTGGCGCGCTGCCACCGTACGAGATACCGATGCCAGTCGCATCTCCGCGTATCTGCCGGGCTAGTTCTTGCAAATTAAAAGTCCCCTTCATCTCGGTCCTCTCCCTCTCTTTCTTCTTCCTTTCCCATGTTCTCGTAGGGATGCCACAGCCGTGCAACTCGGAGACAACATATTTTCCCCGCACCGTTGATAAAGTTGTCGCTGTCAGAGCCACTCCAGTCCGAGCAATTTCAAATATACGGAGCGGCTCTCAGGCCTTTTAGCTCTCGCTTGTCTCGCGAGGATGTCATACCATTCGTTTATTCTTCTGCTCTGTCACGTCAGATGGTAATCTGCATCTTTATGCCGGGAGAACTCGTGTATTTTTATTAGCAATGAGATATTCAGGATGGTACCTATATTTTGTACACGATTTACTTGCGCAAATATTACCGTCCCTCTTGACTCGTTTTTAAAGCGCCAACGTCGCTTACGCGGGTAAACGCGGTGGAGGAATCGCGAAAAAGTTTCAGAGGAAGCGCAAGCTTTCCCCGACGATGTCGCACACTCCGCGTCGACTGCAGGAGAAACGTAGAAACGGTGGCACAAGCAGAGGAAGGAAGAAAGGATGAGCAAAATCGGTGATTATTCTGTCTGAAGAGTCAGCGAGACGAAGGGGATGGGGAATACATAGGAGGGAAGAGACGAAAGACCCACGAAGAACTATTGACAGCATCGCGACAAAAATATTTCTCCGAAGTGTTATGGATTCATGTACACGTCGGAGGTATATCTGCCATCCTTCTCCTTAAAATTACCCCGCGAGGAGTGTCTATTAGCTTTGTCATAACACTGCAACGCGACGTTCATCGGCCTTTCGTTCCGCAGAGATTTTCCAGTTTTCCATTACCCTTTTTTCGTAGGGACTTGTTCGGTGTATCACTATTTTGGCAAAAATTCGACGTAAAGATATTCTGAAAAATTAGAATAATAATATTGCTAATGTAACTTATAATTTATTTTGTTAACATTAATAATATTTTCTCTGAAATAGAAAGATAAGAGAGAGGATGTTCTTTTGATAGATTCTTTGATTTGGAATCGATTTTTTTCTTAATTGATTTTTCTTTAACATTTTCTGTAATATTTAATATTTAAATATCTTCAACATTTAAAATATTATATAACAAAATAATAAATACGGAATGTTAAAGAAACATTAAAATTTTTAATATTAAAATATTAAAAAACACTTGATTGAATTATTAATAAAATTAATAAAATACTGCAGCTTCTATTGTTTGAAATTTGCAATTATTGCTGTTGTAATTATTAATTATTACTGCTGTTATAATTAAGTAATATTTTTCAGTCAGTTTAAACGTTGGAGAAAATACAAAATATCATTATTGGAGCTTCGAAATTGGAGCAATTGTCGATGAGTGAAGCAACTTCTAAATATTTGTCAATATGTCAAATATATATATGTATGTATATATATATATATATAATAATAATATAATATATATATAATAAAAATATATGTATGTATATACAACACATATACATACATATATACATATATAGTATATATATATATAATAATAATAATATATGTGCCAATGACAGAAAAAATGTATGATGAAATTTTTTAGTTCGTGTGTATGTATGTATGTATCTGATATCAATATATATATATATATCAACATCGCATTTATATGTATATGCATCAAATTCGTATTTTTTGTGAACTTTTATGACGTGTCTATCTCTTTGTTTCACACGCATTACACATTTTCCTTTGAATCATGTATAAAGTGCATACGCGGAATGTTTTAATTATTCGCTTGCTTCCGCAATTTTGCATTTCGCCGGTCGTGTTTGTCGTAACGGCGACAAACATTTTCACGGTTTTACATTATTGTCTTCTATCTACCGATAGATTGTTTAAATATTCCTAAGAAATGAAAGTGTTTTTCATTCGCTTCTTGCGTGATAACCACGGATTTCTAAAGATCTTCGTCGCTTAACCGCAGATTTGTGAGACATTATGTTATGTATTGCTGATGAATCGGCTAATTACAACCGAGCTTTTAACGTTTCTGCGAAATCCGAAAACCGTTTGCGTGCCTCGAAACATCTGTTGGGGAGACACGCGTAATGTGGCACGCGACGAAAAGCAAAAGCGGAAACATTGGCAATGTTTCGAAACGGCACGCCTTTATATTCGACTTGCCACTCGACTCGGTGTAACTTTGACGATTACATAAAAGAAGCAGCTCGAATGGGATTTGATCATAAAAAAGTGCAACACATGAATCACGCAGATATTTAAAAATACTAATATCGTTGAGCCATTAAATATTGTATCTAGCAACATTTTCCTTTTTCCTCCAATCAGCAGCAATTCAATTACAAAAGGAAAGAAAAAAGAAAAAAGGATATAAATAAATAAATGTAAGAGGAAAACAGAGAAATTTGCTTGACACACCGCAAACAGGAGGATTAACGAAAAGGATTAAAAATCTTTCAACGGAGTCGTTATCATCATCATCATCGTCGTCGTCGTCATCGTCATCGTCAACGTCGTTTTTTCACCGTCTCGCTTCTACTCGAAATCCTTCATTCGACATTTGCCACGTTTATTAGCACAGCGGTTCAACGTTTGACACAACGAATTTTTTCGTATGGCAGTTGCCCGTATGTCATCCATATCCCTGTGTACGCGCATCGAGAGCCGAACGGCGAGAGGAAAACGTGAACTGTTGATGAGCACGGATCAGCAAAAATCGCGAAAATGACATCTGAATTTCCGAACGATTTCCAATCTGAAATTTACGGAAGATTTGTCTCGTGGCGATACGACGATCACATGATACGTTCTGAAAATTATACAATTTATATATATATATAGAATATATGTAGCTACTCGTACTTTTGCAAAATTATCGACAAAACTAGAAATGAGAATCGATTTACAAAACTGAAAAGCTGTATTGATAATTTTAATAGGCTCCAACGATGCGTGCAAATCATGATATTCGACATCGATGGAGATGACGAAGATAAAACCGTATGGAGAGTATAGTTTTAATTGGTGCGTAAAAGTTTCCCGTATCGACTCGGTCTTCATGTTCTACAAAATTTGCCGTGTAATCGCAGTTTGCTCTACATGTCCTTTTCTTTTTCTTTTCAATCTATCTCGATGAATAAATGAAATGGCGTATTGGAGGGCGTATCGAACCTCGCAAACCGCATTGAAATTCATTTCAACGAGATTACCAATCGTTTAAAAAATAAATCATCCCCCTCTCCTCAATTTTACGTCGCTTGCAAACTTATGATTTGCGTTACGAGAATTTTGTACACTGAACTCTCGAAATGACGTGTGTTACATGAACGATACTCATTGATGTGTGGAAACGAAAAATAAGTCTTGGCAGTATCAACACAAAAGTAGATATTATTTCTTAATCGCAATTGCGAAGACAATAAAATGGTGACACGTTATATTTTGTTTAAAGCTAAATTATTATATTATAAATAACTATACAATATGTCAATAATAATGATGAGTTGCAGATTAAAAAAATATATAATATCTTAGCGTGACAAAATTTTAAATCCCTCTTTCACAATCTTTACACATGGAAATATACACATGGAAATGTGTTGTAACAAATAAAGATTGAAAAGAAAAAACATATTAGTTGCAAGTTTGTGTCTCAAAACGAAAGAAGAACAACTTATATTATTACTATTTTTTGGCGAATGGCTAATTGCACCGACATTTGAGACTGCATTAAAGAAATGTAACATAATCGCGTACGTATGAGCTGTATTTCATTATTTCGTGATTTTGAACGTAGTGGGATGTCACGTTATCTAGAAGCATAATGGACGTGCGCGCGAGATATTTTTCCTCCTCAACATCTTTTTCCGTACGATCGAACGCACTTATCGGATATTATATCTGCAAGGCCGACATCCCGTCTCTGCGATATAAATCGAATCTCCATCGTCTTGATACAACGTGTACTTTTGCATGTCGTGACATTGTGAACTTGTATTTTCTTTCACGGTCGACACGATGTCTGATATCAAAACAGATTCGGAAAATAACGCAAGCAAGTAATGTCGGGTAAATGGTATAAAATATACGCCGCGAAAGAAAAGTAAGTTTCAATGAGAAGAAATTACTGCAAGGTTTGAACGAATGGGTCAGTATTAAATTGCTCGTTATATATGTGTATATTTGTACATATATTTTGTATATATTTCTAATTAATAAAGAGTATCTTAAATTTTGCATCGCGTATCAAAAGTTGCTTTTGTAGAAATCGCAAATATATGTAAGTTTGCGGCAAAATATATATTTCCGATATATTTTTTTATTGTCTGTCATAGCAAGCCCCAGAAAATTCCATTCCGTTTTTACGTTTCGATATGAGATTCGCGGTGAGATCCCATCTTTGACTGGAATTGCATCTTCTTCGTGCTATGCTGCGCATAGCAACGTATCATATAGCTATCATAATTTCGACTCGAGAACCTTTCCGCCCCCCTTCCTTATTGCTCTACTCTTCCGATGCCAAATGTCAAACAAGTTTACAAAGTGGTGGATTTCGCGAGGTCTGGTTAGACGGTTGAAACTCGACGGGAAATAAGACCGCCGTACTTCCATCTCTTCATCCTTGAGGTCCTCGTGTGTCGCAAACGTTCGCGAAATTGCGGACACAGTCGAAATGTTCGCTATATGTATTGTTGTTGTAATAAAATATAAAATTATTAGATTAAAAATACATAAAATTGATTGGCTCCGTAAATGAAAGACACTGCGTTCAAAATGACGCGATCCTGTATACGTATCTCGTTTTATAAATTTATTATACATTATTTTAATCACCTAGTTATTTATGGAAGCTGGAACTTCGAGGGCGATATAATAATTCTATTATAGGTAGGTATGCGATATGCATGTTGAATCCATGGCTGATTACAATGTCAATTTATCGTTGCTGCATTATAAGCGATGCACGACGAGTGAATCGACATATTACGAGGTTGAATTATTAAGCTGCTTATATTGAAAATTATGTTATTCAGTTGATACACCTAACAACATGTATTCATTCACGTAAACCACAGTTCGTTAACCATTTATAGCATTACTAATATAAATATTTAAATTAAATATTTAAATAAGTTACATCAACTCGACCCACTCTGCAGTAACGCATGGTTTTTTACGCGTAAATCAGTCGATGTTACGGAAAAATATCGCACAACTTATATTAGCGTAACATTTCCGAAATGCAATATCAAACGTCATTTCTGTGGTCAAGTATATTTTCCGATTCTTACTCTACATCGACTTACAAACTTACAAGAAACTTATTGATAGTGTTGTATTCCTTTTGTATCGAATTTATTGTTTCTCGACCAACAACTTTCTTCATATCGAAGAAGTGAACCAGCGAAGTATCCAAGCTCCGCCACTCGATCGATTAAAAACCGATTGCGATTTTTTTCGCGATAGAAGAAAAGAAAGAAAGAGAGAGGAAGAGGGAGGGAAGGGGTTGTGTTTTCGCATTTCTCAAATGAATATCACGTGTTCTCGGTGTACGGCCGGCTCTGATAATTATAATCAGAGCCGGCGAGCCGCGTGACTCTGTCAAAATGTCTGTCAGGATAATCTCGGCCGCACGTGTCATCGCGCAACGTGTCATCACGCTGCCGCTTTGGTTTTGGCTCGACATGGTCGAATCCGTTTCCATCGGGCAGCTGTCATCACGTATACCGTACCATCAAATTTCCGGCACGTTCTGTCGGCGGGAGAAAGAGAAAAGCAGAAGGGAAGGGGAATTCTGTCGTTGCGAGCGGATACAGCTCAACCCTCTCTAGAGCGAAATCGGTCAATTTTCCGTCACCGATTTTTCTTAGATGTATGTGATAGCTATCTGAATTTTTCATGCCGTGAATATCTGGGAAATGTAGTGTGTGAGATGTTTTGTGGATTTTTGACATTTTTATAAATAATCTATCTGAGAAGTTTAAGTTTTAGTACGTGACATATGCTAAAAAATTTAATTTCGATTTCTGTTCGAACAGAATAATGCGTTTTTCGCTTAGCAACCGATCGTATATCAATCTCACGACGATAGCAATGTCATCGATCTAATTTTTATGCATCCGATACTTTTGGATTCAACGCGACCCGTATGTATTTGAGATTTTCTGTCGATTCGGGAAGATTCTTGGGGATGCGATTCGTCATCGTCGCCGTTGCCATTCGACATCAAGTTTGCACAGGACGACGACGGTCGTTAGGATAGGTAAACTTCGAGTACCGCGACGAGCGAGATTCTTTTTATCTCCTCCATCGCCGACGACGAATTCCCGGGTCCTGTCGCGAACCCTGATGCTTCTCGCGCGCCCACACACCCCGTCGTTTGTCGTGACGAAGGGGAAGCGTGTGTCGGGCGCCTTTCCCCTCCTGAGTAAGCCTTCCGGCGTGATTCGAGAGCGATTCCGAACGTGTTCGCGACGGGTGCGGCTGGTAAATAAGGGGCTCCGGTAACGTTAGTAAATTCTCGCTAAACCGTGGACTTCTCTTCTCTCCTTTCTCCTCCTCCTCCTCCTCCTCCTCCTCTCTCCTTTTCCACTCGGTAGCGGTGGAAGTTCCTTCAAGGAATTTTCCACCGAGGGTGGAATTTATTTCGACTATATAATCGCTTAATCTATCTGCGTTTGTTTACCTTTGTTTACCTCACGCGCAAAGATGGGATAACGACATTATTTGATGAAGAAGAATTTGATCCTCTCCATTTTCGCATGTCTCATTCTTCATGTTTTCTTTCATATTTACTAAATATACTGCATGTTTTATAATGACGCATTTTTACTTAATAATAAAACTCTAAAATATACCTACAGATACCCCCAGAATTAATACAAATGGAGAAAAAAGTTCTACGCAAATTCTACGCGAGAAAATAAATTGAAAATGTAGAATAAAACTTTTATACGAGGTTTTATTCGTTCCTTCTCGCTTATACCACCCTTGATACCCTGTACATTTTTTAATTATGTGTAGATATATTTTTAATATGAATTATTTTTCTTTACATGTCGAATCATGTCATTTTTTTAATTGTAACAAAAATCGAGAATGTTTAGCTTCTAAGAATTCCATTGTTTTTCAGTCTTGAAATCGATAAAGGCGACTTGCTGTTAAGACATGATTCTTGTACACTTTTGAAATTATCCAGATGCAAAGAGGCGCGTGACCTCTTCAAAATCTGAAAATCGTGTTACGATACTCATTGTCAGCTTTGACAACAACGTATCGTACGTACGAGAGAACTTTGTCCCTCCCTCCCCGCTCCACCTGGACTTTTGTCATGACGTGGACGGGTTTGAGCACAATTTCACCGGCTCGTGTTTCGAAACTCGGGGTCAACGAATAGTGTGCTGTTAATCCCGATATGACGGCACGGCCGTCGTTTACATCTGTCATTCGTCTGTTTAACGGGAATTTCACTGGCTGAAATCGAACAAACGAAAGGCACACAAGAGAGGATTGTTAGTAATAACCGACGTTCAGTTGTTGTCGCTTCGAAATATTAAATTTGGAAGAGGGAAATCCGATAAAGCTACTGTATCACACAATTTTGCAGACGTATTTTTCTCACTAATAGACTGTTTGTTTCCAGCATATTGTCGAGTACTGCGACAGCGTTTGATAAAATCGGTGAAACATCAAATTATTTTAACTATTAATTTCACTTTTCTCTTAAAATAGTAGATATTAAAACAGTGCTTTTATTTATATAGTTCTTAAAAAATTGTAATCCGTATTGTTAGCCTGCAGTGTTTTTCTGATATTTTCACATAAAACATAGCATAAATAACAAATTTTCAGACAGTAAGGTTTTATCTTCTTTTAAATTTATATTTTTTCTCCTTCCAATTATAATAAATTATAAATTACATCTTTAAAAATAATAAATAAAAATAATAAGTGTGCTTTTTCAAGTATCCGACCTATCCGACCTACAATGAAAAATAAAGAAATTTTTGAAATCTAAATCCAAGAACATAACATAATTTTTTGTCAAAGTTATCCTCGGTATGGAAGTGATAAGGCAAACTAGAGTTGAGAAAAAATTCAATTCAGGAGAATTTGCAGACCAAAGTGCGATGCAGGATACTCCACACGATATTACAGCAATCGTCCTGATTGACTGGTCCATCGTGTATGGATCCGATCTTGCTCCTCCTCAGAAACAAGACAAAGGCCGACGACGCGATCGATGAGGCATCTCGATCGCTCGGAAGTCCAACGGGGGGTTGTGGACCGCGATGGAGTTGCAGTGCGTTATCGACGTGCCTTGGCCGCGACGTTTCCGCGCACAAGCGATTGGACGAAACGATCGTGGTCGGATACCGCGCATAACCGGCCCGCCCGTCGACTGTCATCGACATTGTTGCGGCACGATGTCGATCCTGAGGGTCGACGGGGTGGACTCGTGTAGGGTCGCCCGCGGTTATGCACCCGGGCTAATGCGGGGGCTGCTTGGTCGCATCGCTCGGATCGGCGCCTCCCTCAACGGTCTCGGAACACACCGCGGTTGGATGCTGTACGAGCGGATACACCGAAGAGACAAGATAGTGCAGGAGGGACACGCTGCTAATCGCGCCGGTAGTGCTTACAGACCTCTTCCGATAAACGGCAATCTCCGCAATCTCTGGCGTTCTTGTATCATCCATTAACGCTTTAATGCAGTTTGACTTTGGGCATTATTAACTCTTATCAGAACAAACGGAGTCCGTTGGATTCGAATATCGCTAGACTTTAGTGAAGATGATATTGATTAGGATATCAAGGCAGAATTAATACGATAAATTGAATCCGGATGACATACACGGAGATATATAATATTGGAGTAGAGATAAAAGGTTAAATATTTTATTGAAAATTTACGTATTAAATTAAATGTTATATTCGATATAATTATGGGAAAATAAACAGGTCACAGAATGGGAACTAAGAGTATACGGATTACGAATTTCTTAAATTACACGAAAAAGAAAATGAAATTAATTAGTAAAGTTGTAAAGTAAATACTGAACCTCGTACAAAAATCAACTTTATCTTAAATACCAGTGCGGCAATAGCTTAACAGTGCGCAACATGCGGGAAGTTTATCAGTGAAATAAACTGTTTGCAAAGTTGCAACAGTGATAAAGGAGACAACGTCGCGTTAAACTATTATTTTTAAGATCATGAAAATCTATCTTTCAGACACGGTGAATATTTTGCCTACCGTCTCGCAATGATACGAAATAGACGTGCAATTATTGTTTAAAGTTGAAGATTGATGGGAAATACTGTAGTATTCAGTATTTAAACATCATTGTCGTGCTAATTAGGCTTGAGGTAATAATTGCTCCATTAGTGCACATTATATTAATTATTACAGCAATAATACGCGCAATAATTACGTCATTGTCACGTTAATTGAATTTAACGGGTAAGACACGTGAACGCACGAGCGTCACGAACAATAATTGTTCGGTTTACACGCCGTGCGTGTTTTAGCTTGCCGTCGCGCGATAATTGAAACGTGAAACAAATGTGGCGTAAGCAGTGCCGCGGCCAGACATCATTCGCAAAATGTGATACGAGCGGATGATTCGCGAGGCGCGATAACGCGGGAAATGATGCGGTTAATCTGTTTCTAATTGAATCACCTGTAATATATCGCGCGATTGTCGCCTGCAAATGTCAGCCAATAGGTACGGCGGATGATACATCGTGCACGTAGGCGTCTCTCCTATGCCGATGATAGACCACTGTTTGCTGTTGCCGTGTACACGAATCGATCGAGGATTCCTTGTCAAACGCAGGTTACACGTTATTGCTTTTGTCTAACCGCGACTGGCAGCTTCGACAATCTCGACTGCACGATTAAAGCCGGCGGTCGGTTACAGAAATACGTGAGATACGTACCGAGGAAAAAAAAGTGTTTTGTATGTTTTCACGTCGACGTAATCTGCGGATCGATCGAGTTTTGTTGATTTCTACAATATCATATTTTTCAAATTATTTCTTTATAATTGTACATCAGTGTTTTTGAATTGTAAATCAATTAATGGCACGAAACGTCACGTTCGATATTCGCGACATTATATTTCCTCGACATACATTTCCTCGTCCGTATTCTAATCTTTATTTTTTACTTTCAAGATGTAATGTCAGTTGTTTGAATTTCGAGATTTCTGCAAGGTGCAAGCGTCGCATCGTGAAATATGCACATCTTTGACGAAATACTTTTGTACATAGCGGAACGAAATTAAATACACATGAGCGACATCGATAAAAGAGCAATAAATGTACGTCCACTGAAAGGTACATGTTTTTATAAATGATTGCGAATATTACGAGTGAAATTTGTTCGATCGTGATATGACGGTTCGTAGGCAAAGCTAATAGGAGGTTTAATTGCCTCCGCGCACGATTGACGTAAGTTCGCTCATGTGCAACTACGTTTTTACTGCACGAACTTTAATTAAGATACAAAAAACTTAATGCAACTTTTTAGCAATTAAAAGGTAACGGTCAGTACTAATTTTCCTAAAACGTGAATGTCCTAAAACAATTTAGGATTTTGATTGATAGTGAATCGTTGTGCACATGTACTTCTGCATATTTTTTAAGCTAGACTTAAATGAGCCTATCAAAAAGTAAAAAAAAACAGAATTCATAAAGCGAATTTATTAAAAAGAATGATCAAGTCACGCGTCGTTTAAGTCCGGCTTTATGAATCAATCACAATTCACAAAGTACACTTTTTATGATAGTTCTCTCCTATGTAATATTAATCCTATAACGTTAAGTCTCTTACATTGTAAAAAAAGTAGAAAAATTAAGTAGTAAAATTGTTAAATAGCAAACGTAAAATTTATACAACATGGCAATATATAAATTTATGTTTCTACATTTGTTTACAGAATTTTATAGTTTACATAAGCTTATGGTCTTTTTATAGCGTGTTTGTCATCTTATCGTGAATAAACATTCGATTGATAAATACTCGGTACTTATAAATATACTGGATACAGTAGTAAAGATATTACAGTTGTTACTAATACTTACAAGTTATTACTTGATCAAGCAACAGAATATGTCTTTGAGAGAGAATATTTTTAAGATGTATTTATTGAATAGTTTAATACTTGATGTCATTAAGTGTGTGTATATATATGTATATGACTATATCAATTAAAAATGATATGTAAAATATATTCTCATGCACATGTATAATTTATGTTTCTTAAATAAATTTCTAAGTGTTGCGAGACGAAGAAATGAGGGAACAATTAATTATCTGTCGCAGTGACATGAAGAGAAATGGCCGATAAGACGGTATAGCTTTACGACAAGTCGGTTTATTCAAATTCTCTCGAGATAATCGCAATCGACGACATTCTAGATCTCTGAGAAACACCACGCTGTGCATGAAAATCTTGACAAGTAGACGAGGAGTTAAAAATATTTTATCGTTCATTCCCTCGTGGATGAGTCGAATGATATGTGTGCGGCGTGCTCCCGCTCTGTTGTTCTTATTGCTAGCTGTTGTAATTCTATTTGCAGGTCGCGGGAGCGGCGCGAAAAGTCGGACGTGTTCCGCGCTATAAAGCGCAAGGCGCGACGCGCTCTGTCCGCTTCGCGGAGATGACGCGTGTTTCAATTAGCCGAATAACGTCAGCCCGTAACGGGGTATATACTGTCTGAGGGTAAGCTTTTGACAGCGGGCTCTACATCACCCGAAATAATTTAGCGCGCGAGAGCAACACACACCGATGACATATCTTGCATTCGGAACGACGTGACATGTCGTTTGGATAACGTCGGACGGCACGGGGCCGTTAATTCTCTCTCGCGTATCACCAAGCTGTTTACGCACTCGCAAACTGCGTATACTATTTTTATCATCGCAATTATTACGTCGTTCGAATATTCCCGTGCACGGTGTGAGATCCCATAAAATCTATGTTTTCCAAAAGAAAGAGAAAACATTAGGCGATGCATTCCTTGCGGAAAGTGAATTACGACCGCAGTAATATTTTATGCTACGCATGTCGCGGGATTTAGAGCAGATAGTAAAGACGCAGTTCCTTTCTCTGAGATCAGGCGCCGCAAATCGAGCATCGTACAGCAGTAGTAAGTAGTACATAAAACTGATTTACGCATCGTTTCTCTGTGTAAAATTAAGAATCGTCTCATCTCACGGAAGAGACCATCATAAAAACTTTCTAACGTTCACCTAATATTGAATAGTTATTGTTATTAATCTTTTTGTTGCGGATGCCTTATGTATACATCATTAAAAAGTCTCGCATTTATGAATGATATATATGCGGCTTGGAAAATCGCTCATGTAAATCTGTGTGTATATTATATACATATATACCACCTGGTATTACCATATCATGTATCATTATGTTATATTTATGTAAATTACATTATTTTACATGTAATCGCTCAACGGAAATACACGCGAAGAACTTTTGCTCAAGTATCTATAATAATTTAGCCAGATACAGATACTGGAAATAATTATGTTGGACCATCTAAATAGTGTAATTATACAGGATACATAATGCTTGCAAAAAGCTTCAACATTCTAATAAGTTTGAGCTTACGTCTCAAAGTTTGCCGGGAGAATTTGACGGAAAGAGCAGTCCGCTATCGAAAGAGATATGGACCGAAACTAACGATTTCCGAGGGATAAATAACAAGCGAGGAGAATTGCCGGCGGGTAGCAGCCGGTCTGCACGATAAGGCAATTTAAATTACCTGCCATCCAGGCGATCCTCGCTGCTCGTCAGTTCTGGCAGCTGTCGGAGGTGTCGTATCGTGATTATCGTGTCATGATACGAACGGGAGAGCGGCGCGTTTAATTTCATATACAGCCGAAATCGCGAGCGCGTATCCTTTCGACGTGTGCACACGCGCATTATTGGAGATCACGACCGACCTGTGGATTATTTCACTAACTGCCGATCAACGAGTATGTGTATGTACGATATACAGGTACTCGAGAGCCAGCCGTACAAATGACCATCACCGTGTCGAGAACCGATACTGTACACACAGCGTTCGCATTACTGCTCCGTAACAAAACGTGATATTGATAACGGCCAATCGATTAATCAAGTCTAGATATTGAATCTGCGGCTTGCATTATCGCGATGCTGTTCGCCGATGTTCATTAGACGACGTTTAAGATATTTACGCAATTAGTTACAGTTCAATCGCGCAGCAGTATAAATAGGATTTAGTTAAAATTACAGGAGAGATATATATTTAATACATATATGCATATAGAATTAATACATTGGAAAGTGAATAGATGAATGAATAGATAATCTCGTGCGGTAAATTCTTAAAACACTTGCGATACTATTAATTATCGAATAGATCTGATAGAATTTTCATTTGGAAAACGCGTGATATTATCATTAGAAAAGATAGGGACAATTTTACCAAAGCTCTGATTTTATCAAATAACTTTCGCTATCAGGGCGAATGTTACTCTGATAGCATTCCTACCGAGAGCAAATACAAATACTTGCTTTTTTTACCATTTTTATTTACTATGCCGTAAAATTGAAACGTTGTTACGTGAGCTACCAAACGTTTCTCTCGATTGAACAAATTCGCAGAATCAAAAAGGAGAAAGTTATGTTTTAATTTAAATATTTTTTTACTTGCGACTAGAATGGAGCACAGAATGTTTACTCGGCGAGTGTCCACGCTGTTAATAATTCGCGGTGCTTTTGTAAAGACTAATCATGTAACTGAATAGAACTTTTCAAGTGACGTACTCGACGAAATACTGGACAACTTGGTTGTGTATTCTAATTACATCTAATAACATTGTTTGTGTTTTAAGTTGAGTAACGTAACTCTTCATTGAATAACGTAACTTTGCTTGTTTGATAAGCTTATTTGATGAATTTATTTGAGAGATTTCTAATATAAAAGAACATTAAAATTATTATTAACAACAATCGCGCTCTTGTTGATAAATGTATTCTGTATTTAAAATCTTTATCTTTACGATAAATATTCTTAAGGAAGCCTATTTTTTTTCTTTTTGATTACATCCTATTTTTCCGTTGTATATTTCTAGAAAGTTAAGATTTAAAATACAAATTAAAAATACAAATTTTTGGTTGCCCTTTCGTAAAAAAATTAACGTGATCGATGCTATTCTAAACAATAAAAATTAATTGTCAAAAAAATATATCAAATATATTAAATAAAATGTGAAATTACTAATAAATAGTTTATTCGAAACTAATCAACCAATGTTGCAATGAAATCCGACACAGCCATAATGAAGATAAGATGAACTGAAAAAACAGACGCATGAAGAAATGAGAATCAAAATGTTTAATCGACTATCAAAACTCGGTCTCGAAATAACGTTTGCAGAGGCGCGTATCGTTCAGTAAAACAAGAATCTTCTCTCCAGTGATATTTAGATTTGGCAGCTTCGAATTGGGATGTTGATTTTCGCCGACCCCGCAGTCGCCGTTAATCTTGCCGCATTCAGAATCTTAAACGCGTCGCGGATGCAGCGTCTGGCCAGCATTGTTTTGGGTGTCTCGGTGTCGCGCAGAAACAATCGAGTCCCCTATCTTCTCGAGTTTTCCCCCTTTTCTTCTTAACAAGGTAAACCTGTAAAATGGGCCTTGTTCGCAGGACGTGACAAAGTTTGCGTGCACTACGCCACCGTCCGGTCAACGATGGAAATGGGTTTTTGTTCGCGCTTAATGAGATTAATCCGAAATTCGTTCTTGCAAGGACTTATCCGATCCTCGCGAGAACAGCGCGTTACATCCCAAGATTTTTCAAGAACGTTTTGAAACGTCATGAAATAAAAAGGAATGGTAATTTGAAGAGTGTTAATTGAATTGATGAAATCGAGGACAATAAAAAAATTGTATAGTGCAATAAAAAATCATGTACAGTGCCGTTTGTTGACCGCGCTGAATGGAAAATGAAATAGCACTTTCACCACACAGAGAAAAAATATATTCCTGAACAGAAAGTCAGTAATAGAGAAAAAAAATTGTTTTTGATTCTGTGAACCATTTGCAATCATTTTCGAAGATGTTTTTAATTCAACTTTGATTTTATTATTAATTCTTTCTTTCTTCTTTCTAAATTATTTTCTATAAATTTGAAAGTATTCAATATATATAAATTAGTTATATCTGTTCTCTCTTTTAAAGATCATGAGAAATATGAAATTGTAAATAGATTTTCGTATTTTAACTTTAAAATCAAAATGATTGACGAACGAAAAATAGTGTATGAAGGAAATGAAACACCAGAATAAAATCGATACGTTACTTAATAAAACAACGTATATCGAGAGTTAAAAGTTACCTGCTTTATTGTAGAGATTTAAGCAACGAACGTGTTATTCACATTGTCGGTTTAGGCATACAGATTTTGATTTTAATAACAAGTCAATAAAGGAGAAATTGCTCGTTTAGTCGCGCCTTGATACACCCCGAGCTCGATTCACGGTCCGTCCGGAACGTGAACGACTCAAATCGCCGGATGTATCCGTTGTAAGCGACAGTTATTAGCGTAATGCCGCGGCATACACCGCCATGGATACGGTATTGTACGTGTTATTACCGTAGCCGACGACGCGCGTCCGATCCGTCGGTGAACCAGATTAATAATTCTCAAATGGACATCGGGGGGGTTAAAGGGGACTGCGGAGGAGTAAGCGCCTCCGGATCGTCCAGCCGCGTGCAAATGCGATCACACGTTATACGCCCATTATACGGTTGATCTGCTCGGCTTAAATTCGAAACAGCCGACACATCGGGCGAAATACGCGTTTCCAGACTAAGGGCGGGATTACTTGTCGGGCCGCAACAAACGCGTATAAATTAATTATGCAGGGTGTCTCGCCCTGCGCTTTCGCCTGCGGATTCTTAGAGAAATTCGACGTCAATTCTACCCGCGAAAATTTGATGAAATTTTAACATTGAGGCAGAAAGAGTCCGACGTTTATAAAGTTTAGTGAATTGTGCAAAGTGAAGCAAAGGATAAAGAGTCTCATTCTGAAATTTGTCTACTGAAACAAATTAAACTTTAGGAGGTTTCTTTCTTCGATAATTTAAATGAAGAAATTGTCAAAACTTAGCAGGATTTGAAAAAACAGAGAGATTTATTTCGAATTGATTGCTATTTTTATCGTTTTTTTCTTTTTTTTACGTTGATAGTCCTGAAAAATATCTCTATCGGATATTGTTCGATGGCTTGAAATATCAGAGCGCACAACCGGCAGAGATACATGATGAAACATGAAATACTAGAGAGATCGTAAAGGACGCGGGATTTTTCCGTGGGAAAAATATATGATTGCCGCGGATATTTTCCAGTTAGTAATAAAATCGAGAAGTCGAGCCGGAGCGCGGGCGGGGCCGTGGTAAAACGGTTATTGCGCTTGTTTCCGCCGGCGGTAAAGCCGGGAAATTGGAATCCGTAATACCGAGTTTCTCACGAAATTATTACTTAGTCGTGTAAGCGTTTGAAAATTTGCGACGCGATCGCTCACCGCCGCGCGGCGAATATCATTATCCCGTTAAATGGCGCTACAAAACTACCGGTTTATGCAATTTTAACTCTCGTAAATTGCCAATTGTAACGTGACATCGAATTTCATGTCAAATGAGTTGAATATAAATTGTTGCAATTCTGTAACGGATGTGTAATTATACGATTATACAAATGACATGGAAAATCCTCTGTTGCCGTATATAATTATACTTTGCATACATTATTCAAAATGCGCGCATTCGTCGTTAAAAACGCGCGATTTAAATATCTTTTTCAAACCCTTGCTTTCAATTTTGAAATTTTTAGGCGTAAAATTATCAAGAACCACTTTTCTCGTTAAATTCGCAAAATTGGCGATCCTCGAATCATACGATACTTTTGCAGACTTAAATTATCCAAATCTACAAATCCAATCTCTCCATTGCAAATTGTTTCACCGAAAAATGCCGATCTCCGATTATAGCAGGCGATGTTCTGGGCGAAACTTGGCATGAAAGTTGCACGGAGAGTTACAGGAGGTAGAGAATACGACAGATCCTCGGACCACTCGGGCACTCTTGGGAAGTAACGAACGAATTTGCGAATAAATTTGCATGCCGAGCGTGCCGTGCCGTCGTGCGGAATTTATAGCTTAATCCCGATTTTCAGCGGATCTCGGCAAATGTTTCGACTCCGAGAAGGGCCGAGTCGAGCGAGAAAGAGAAAGTGCAGAGAGAGAGAGAGAGAGAGAGAGTCTGGAAGAAGCGCGAGGTGGATGGTTGTCGGGGTACCATCGCGAAGAGCGCGTGCATTAAAATTTATGATGGTTATTAATATTTCCCGGGGATATCCCCTTGGCGCGTGCGACCGCCGAAATGAAACTGGTTGAGTCCCCAAACGAATTATTAGAGCGCTGATTAATCGACGTTATCGGGAAACGACTGGTTTTTTTATGCCACTATGAATTGTTACCAGTTTTACAATCCGCATGACGTAGGTAAAGTCTCGCAAAAATTCCTCTGAATAGCTGATGTTCAAGTACATCGAAATATGTGACTTTGATACAGATCAAAGACGTTATTAAAACAATTATGATGGTGCGGCTGATAACGTATAATTTTTAATGATTTCGATTCCTTGTACATCCTTTTTCTTACATTTTATAATATTGCGTTTAGTAATTTCTTATATGGCAGTAACGATAATTTTTTCCATATCTTTTCAATAAAAGATTCGTATTTGTTGTGAGATATTTCGTATTGGATGGATGTGAATCTAGATGAAAATTTCTCGTAAACGATTCAAAGGGAATCTGCTCGAAGGAAATCGCGGCACATTTGACATTTGAATGCAATAATGTGATTCTGTAGCGTAGGATGTTCTTTTGTGCATATCCTTTTCTTGATATAACGTATTTCTATCTAGATATATCAGTATGTTTATATATGTAATAAAATAAGTAAGTCTATATTGTAAGTTTCTGTATTCCGTATGATTGAAACAAGATTGAATTAATTTCAATTTCTTACCAAGGTTCTAGAAATTTATTTTAGAAGTGAGAACTAATTTTAATAAATTATTATTAATCGCGGTTGTCGTTGATTATTATAATTAATATAATTAACGAATGTGACTCTGTGGAACACGTGAGAGAGCAGCGTTGACGCTTCTTTGGAGTTTAAGCGATGAATACATCGCGGTATATATCAGCTGTGCCAACACACCCTACGGTGCGGTAAATAACGGCGCCTTAAGGCGATGACGGTAATTTGCTTCACCGACACTGGCGAATTTCTTCCCGCATTAAGGATTAAACACATGGAGATTATAAAGGTGATTAAAAGGTTTTAGGAGAAGATCTAAAACTGAAAAAACGCTAATACAATCGTCGCTTAATTAAGAATTAATTTCCATTAAAAGTAACAATCTTCGAGCGAAGGATTACGTACGTACTGCCGTATTATATTTTAAAATATTACTACTTACCCGTCGCCGTTTGCGCACGTGATATCGCTTAAATATTTCAACAAAATATTAAACCATCCATTACCGTTATTATGGTACTTAATCATCCCTTGCCTCTCTGCGCTAATACGTTCGTCCTGCTTCGTGACAGCGCACACCGCGTAATGAGCATTTATAATGCACGTTCTGAGGCCATGAATGTAAAATCGCCGGTTTATACGGCAATAATATACGCGTGCGGAAGCTGCCAAATGTCATTTTTCATCTCGGACGGTCCGCCGGACGGTCGCTCGCTAATCCACCAACGAACCACGGAGAGGACAAAAAAGCAATCTTGTCACCCTTGCCACAGTTTTTGTTTCTCGATGGAGTATGCAAGTGGCGGCAGGTGCGATCCAAATAGTTACGAGGTGAGGTACAGAAAAAGACCAAGGATGCCGAGATGAGGGATGCGCGTGAATGTGGATCGGAGAAAATCTTCGGGTTTTTATCTGAACAAGAAAAAGGGAAAGAGGGAGGGAGGAAGAAACAGTTATTTTGGTGAGCAAATCCTACGTAAGATGTAGCGACAAATCTCTTTCCGACAGAAAGAGAAAAGAAAATGTACAAGGAATGTAGGTATTGGCCATTTTTGGCGTAGCCATCCTTTTCCCCTCCGTTCTCCATTATCGCGTCAAATAAATATTTCATTGCGAAAAAGAATTAAAAAAGAACAAAGAACATTTTTAAGGAAATATCATCACATGCATCCATGGGTGCGACTAATGGAATCCCTTTAATGCTGCGTATGTAGCGCGCGTACATACGCCCTTTTCCTCCATTCTTGAATTTTTTATTCGCTGCATATTTTATTCTCATCCAAAGGCTTTGCAGACGAAAAGCCTTTAGATATGTATTAAATGGATACAAACGAAACCTATCGCGTTTTACAGACAACTTCTCCAATCCGGCATGTAATCTGGAATACGCCGCTAGAATCAAAGTTACATTTGCCGAGTTGCATGAACGACTCGTATGAATACGCAAAGATAGATCGTCGTCGATCGAATTGTCAGCGATCAGGTAATCGATTTTGCACGTGGTGTGCGTAACTAGGAAACGTATCATAGTTGCGTATCGACTACGATACGTAGCTCGGAGTCGTGCGACACGAAGAATAACGTTTGCTCGCCTGCGTAAGGACCATCGAGAGAAATGTCGTTTTCGGTAAACGGCATTCGGTTCTGATGTATAATACCGTTGAGCTAGATATATCTAAACGTACGACGTGTTTTCCTACTGCGGTAATTAAGATCGTTGTCAAACGTGCGTACGTATCCGTCGTCGGTTCGCTAATCGCCGTCGCTTCGTTCAAAGCGAGAAAGCGTCGTCGGGCGTCACTTTCAGGCTTTCTCATATTTGCAGAACGACATCCCTCTTTCGTCGCTCTACGACGCAACGAGCTCTCGGTCTCGGGCTCTTTCCACATCCCTTTCAGAGATCCGCGAGAGTCACCCTCACTCTTGGTTTCCTTTAGCTGTCGGTTTTCCTATCTTCTGCGGACTCTTTATTTTACATCTACTAATTTTACATCTACTTTATTTTACATCTACTAATAACCGCATAAAGAATAGAGTTGTACTATAAGCACGCATTGTGCATGTATGCTGGTAGAAATGTCAGACAAATCGATCGGAAAAATCGATACGGAACACAATTTTCGGAAAGCTATAATTAACGGTCGTTTGATATGTAATTGTGTAAAATAAAACAACGTTGGATGAATCGATATGGAAAAGTGTGAATTTGATTATTGAAAAAATTGCAATGTTACTTGGTTTAAATCAATTCAGTAAGAAAATTATTGTCTGTTAGTGTCTGCAATATTACTGGAGAACATAATTATTGATAATTATTAATAATTGTTAATTATTATAATTATTAATTATAATAATATTAATTTATTATCACTATATGTTATAATTAATAACATTAATAACCACGATATTAATCACAAAATAATCCGATGTGCAGAGAGTATCTCTGCCGATCGAGAGGAACGTACAGATCGTAAAATAAGATGAAATCGCTTGGTTAATTGAAAATGTTCGAACCACCACCGCGAATAGAAGCGGAACGCCGATAGCAACGCGAACGCATTCTCGCGAAAGTAATACACGAAATTGATATCGTGCCAAGAAAGACTTTTTTAATTAAGCGGCAGAAATAGTTTTGCGCTTTGAAAGACTTTGGTGCTCCCCATTCCGATATTATTATCGGCGGATTCACGGCGGTGGAAATAAAGAAATCAAGGAAAAGCAGAAGGTGCGGCGCACGTGAGGGCCGATAGTCCATGAAAGAGTTGCTCGTGTTCGTAGTTCGAGATGAAATACGGAATCCTGGGGATTGTAAATCATACCAGGTGAAACACGAGGCACCGTGGTCGGAAGAATTATCATGACGCGACGACGAGGATATCTTTCTCTTTTCGTTCTGTCGTTTCGACTTTTTTTACTTCGTGTTAAAGAAATCAGCCTTTTTTTAATAAAGAAGAGAAATCCCTGCATAAAGTAATATCACATAAATATAAAGTAATTATCGCATAAGTAATTATAACCTCAAGTCTTTCTCTCTCTTCATCTTTTTTTCTCCCTTCCTCCTTTTATCTTTTCGTTTTTCTCTCTCTCTTTTCCGCGCCCACGTTCAGGATTTCAAAACATAAAATTGATGTTGCTTTTCAATTTTGCAAATCACATTTACATAATTAATGAGCGAAGTAGCTTATATGTATTTTTATCTGCAAATATTTTATATCTCGCAAATATTTTTCAAGTAGAATTTATAACGTAATGTTATCAAATAATATTTTAGCTTGTAAAATAATATTTTATAAGATAAAAGGATTAGAGAAGTTTTATGAATTGGTATATACTATTATTATCAATGTTACGATATGCAATAAGTAACAAATATGCTAGATAATAAAATATTTAGCTTTTGTAGCTGTAAAAGTACCTGTTTTTGCAGCTGAATACTTTTTGCAATGGATATCTATATCTAGAGTTCAAGGTACATTTTTTCTCAAGTACCTTGCTTCTATATCTATAATAGATTCTTTTTTGTACCAAGTACTTATATGTATAGTAAATTAATTTTTATCTAAATATTTATATTTAAATATTCTTTGCAACCAAATACTTGTTACACATACATATACACACCCAGTTATATTTTTTCAAATATCTGTACCTAAGTGCTAAGAATGAAGTAGCTTTAGTCCTGCCTCCGTAAGTAGTCATCAACACCCTGAAACTGTCAGACGGACGTCCCTAACGAAGGGTTGTTGGCCTGTAAGAAGGGACGCACCTAAAATCGAGGGAGAGGTCTTTTTAATACTACTTAATCGCGTTTACGCCGTACGTCTTCCGTCAAAGGCTCGAATATTCACGGCAAAGTGCTTCAGAGTCCCCTTGAGGGTCTAATGTAATAAACGGATGGACAAGCGGTCGATCAGCCTCCCTTGATTGGATATTGATCAGCTGTTCGGAGAACGTCGCTCACTCGAGCGAAAAAGAAGCAAGGGAAAATGTTGCAGCGTATTTTTACACGGAGCTCGCCGTCTGGATTTGCTACAATTTTCCTTTTTAAATAACTTCCTTTTTCTCTCCCTCTTTCTCTCCCTCTTCACTCTCTCTCCTTCTTTCTCTGGAAAAGTTCATGGGTCACGGATAAGGGCGTCGCCTTGCATAGAAAGGATGAGTATGTTGATTGCGCCTTTCATGTCTTACAGCTTCAGTAAAAGATATGTTTAAATGCAACGCATTTTACGCAAAGTAGGTCCATTTCTTCCAATGCAGATAATGCTAATTTCGATTAAACTTATACTATATTAATTCTAAAAATTAGAAAAAGATAAAAAGTAAGTTAAACCGAGATTAAAGTTAACCTTGGTAGTTAACATTGGTAGAAATAGACATTAAACATATTTTAATTTTCGAAAGCATTTACAAATCCCAATTTCCATAGATAGAATTATAAATCCAGTACAAATCTCAATAATTCTTTCAAAAGTCTAGAAACATTGAGGAGTGTAACACTGAGGAGTATAGCTTAAATATCACTTTTGACGATGTGTAGCACAGAGAAAATAATAAAAATACTTTGAGATATTAGAGACACATATTTAGAAAATAAATAAATAAAAACTCTTGTTGTATTATGTATAAAAAGATCAAATTGCAATATAACAAAATCGATATATGATAAAAAGTCAGGCGAACTTACAAGTTACTATGGATAATTATAACGTTGTTGAGAAACGCCTCGTTATATTAGTTAGTATCAAGATACTCGGATCCTCTCTTGTTCACAAGCGAACAAAAAGCAGTTTGCATACTCAAGCTAAGTACACTAAGATACTCGTGGAGCGTTAATACAACAAAGGGGCAAATAAACGAGTACGCTAGTTTCTTTTGATGGAATAATTGATTTTGAAGAAAGAAAGTAACCTACATATATAAGCGGGTGAATTACATACTATGAGGTATTTATAATACCTTTTATTTTCCCATGTTAACGCATAAAAATATACTATGTATATGTCGCAATAATAAAAGAAACTATATAATATATAATTTTAATAAATAGTAAAAAATTTTACACGTTACTTTTTAAATTGTTGAACGAACCTGTGCAAAATGGTAATGAGAGAAATTGTTAGCTAACAAATGCTTTCCTCTTCTCTCCCTTCCCCCCTCTTCTCTTTCTCTCTTTTTCTCTGCACGATAAATTTTCTGTACTTTGGATTTTTCTCATTTATCGTAAAAATTTCAGTTTTATTAATCGAAATGTAACGACACCAACGCGCGCACAAAGGACATGAAAGAAAAACGGTGTGCAAAAATAAGGGAAAGGTAATTATTTGCACATTCAAATTTCGCTGACGGTTAACATCTGTGTCTGTGATCAAAGACCGAATCAACGAATAATTCAAAGCAACGACCACAAATTTTTTAATTTGAAACTCGAGAGACCTATGTCACTCGTTTCAAGATAGGGTAAAAATACATCCCGTTCTTAGAAATCTATTAAATTCAGAATAAAATTTTTTCCTCGAATGCTGCAAATTGTTTCACAATTACAAAAAAAACTTTTGTATTTATCTTTGCCTAAAAAAAAAACATGTATATTATCAACCTTTTTTAAATTGTAAATCATCAAAGAGAACAATGAACATTAATATATTAGTTGGGGTGTTATTACACTCTACGCGATAGTTAAAAAAAAAATCACAGAAGTTCATATAACAGAATTAATCGAAGTCGTACGAATACAATTAATTTTTATGAATAGGATAATATACATTTACATCATTTGAAATGCGCGCACAGACTGAACTCAAGAAGAATAGACTCAAATTCATAATTGAATGTGTATATCGCATACAAAAGAGTAATGAAAGATAGATCACCAGAGAATTAATAATTTCGCCAGAGACATTTCACGCCAGGCCTCGTTAATTTTAATAGATTACGCGAGGAATGACAAAGCCATTCATTGTTCACAGTCTTCGTCTGAGACTGTGAGGAGGAAACAAAGCGTTAGAGTGTCTAGACAAAAGTTGAAAGCCAGTACCGAGCACCTTCCACATGAGGAGACTATTTCGAAAGCGGCATAGAATCGCAATTTGAAACTGTTGTTAACTTAAGTACATTGCATTAAGCGATCTTGGTCTTACTTAAGTTTTCTGCGTCTTGAAATTTCTTGAAAAATTCAAAATTTATTTTTTATTTTTCTTTATCAACCCTTATAATATATAATTAAAAATAGAATTCATTATTATGTTAATATAAATATACAGTATAAAAATGTCTGAATATACAAATATTATTAAACTTTGAAAATAGTCTTTTCTTCGCCAGTAATTAAGATAACACATGATAAGGTATTATTTGACAGGCAAACTGGCCACGTGAAGGCTTTTCAGCCAATCAATAAATGATCTGCGCGCCGAACATGGATTGTCAGCCTAACGCAGTCAAACAACGAATTAAAATCATCTTTCGATTTTAATCGTTTTGAATGTTTGGTAAATTGAATAAAGAATTTATTGCGAAAAATATTACCTCAGCCAGGATTCGAACCTGGAACTCCCCCATTCCGTGCGGGCGTCATACCAATTCGACCACCAAGGCATGTAATGCCTTGGTGGTCGAATTGGTATGACGCCCGCACGGAATGGGGGAGTTCCAGGTTCGAATCCTGGCTGAGGTAATATTTTTCGCAATAAATTCTTTATTCAATTTACCAAACATTCAAAACGATTAAAATCGAAAGATGATTTTAATTCGTTGTTTGACTGCGTTAGGCTGACAATCCATGTTCGGCGCGCAGATCATTTATTGATTGGCTGAAAAGCCTTCACGTGGCCAGTTTGCCTGTCAAATAATACCTTATCATGTGAAATATTATTAAAATTAAAATAAATGTATAGAATCATGTATTAGGTTTATATATATATACTATATATATAACCGAAATTATTTTCTTGCCAACTCAATATATAAATAAAAAGATTCTCATATTACCATATTAAGGAAAAGTAAATTTAGATTTATGTAATTGAAAAAATAATATTGATTTTATATTAATAAATTTTTTATTAATAAAAAAGTATTAAGAGAAATATATGATCATATTTTTTAAATAAAAAATAGCTAGACTATAATGTTCTATAATTATAAGCAAAAAAATATTTAAATTAATAGATAAATTAATAGATTCAAAAAATTTCGAAAAGTAGGTTTCATTTCTCCTCTTTCTCTTTTTTCTTTTTTTAATGTTAACAGTTCTAAAATAACGCTCTATGCTCGATCTTGCTGTTTTGATTTGATAACGAATTCATCAGTACATAATAGTATTGCGATTGGTGAAACGTAAATGTTTGCGAACCTCTCAACCCTTCATTAGAAGTTAATCAGTCAAGCGAGCAGAAATTCCATTTTGCAACCGAGCAAGGTGGACACAAACGAAACTTTGCAGACAATCTCTCGACAAGTGTCTCGCGGCATGAGATATTAGCCTGATGGATGCATATCGAAATTTTTTCTGATGATCAATATAACGACTACTCAATATTCAGTGTACTATACTCGGCAAATAAGCACACTCGTGTTTAGTTGAGTGAGTTTAATGATTTAAAAATATAGTAAACCACGATTCTCGAATACGCAGCAAAAGCTTGCAATAAAATGTTTAAGAAAGAACGAGATCATAATAAATATTATGTTGACATTGTAGTAATATTTAACTCTAATAGAAAATTTAATCAAACTTATAATTACAAATTTCTGATTGGAGTGAGATGCACGAATCAAAATTACATGTATACAAGATTATATAATAATTAGCGACTATATAATATTTTATTTGAATGACTTAGCATTCGTATATGATTTAACTATTCTGTTCTGTTTTTGAACCTAGAAGTTTCATTATAAAATTCTTTCGCTGGCGCAATTCTTTTCTAGATTCTATTACACGAGTCACGATGATTTATATAGATTATGCAAGACCTACAGAGTATAAATCTTTGGCGGAGCCCCTCGGAAAGATTTTTCACGATTAGAGAAAACCGCCAGGTTATCATTATTCCACATAGAAAATACATTCTAGCGGTTTGTAAATTCCAAATTAAAACGTCGAGGGTCCATGGCTCGTTACAACGCCCCCCATTGTCCCCGCTCTATTCCAAATCCTTAAATCCTAATACTTAGTGGAAAATTAAGTGCCACCTGGTACCGGGTATAAACGTGCCCGCCGGAGATCCTGCGGTAAAGGCAAATGTTTGATCGGACGTTATGACTATACCCAGGGGAGGAATTAAGGTTAATAGAGGGTTATATTTGTCGGGTTTTTTCGCAGCGCACAAAAGCTCTCTATTCTTCTTGACCGACATCCAACCGACGCTGTTAGACATGTTAGACACGGTTTTCACGTGGACGTCTATGTCCTTTAATTAGACATAGACGCCGTTTCTGTCGAGGAGCAATTTAGAGCCGCACAAGGGCGTTGCCCAAGCACTAAAGCGATATGTATCAATCCACAATCAATAGCTAATATAGGATAGCCTCTGCAGGATATTAAATGTCTAATTGTGAGGAATTAACGTCTGATTCGGGTAAATTAGCAGCTGGTCAAAGAAACGACTACTGTTTTTTACAACAAAATTAGCTGTTTACCAGCAAAAGTTCTACAGAAGTACGTAAAAATTATACTGATGATAAATTAGTGCTGGATAAATTTTAAATGTGCTTTATCTTCTCCAATTTCTCATCCTCTAGGCTTCTGATTTGTCGGAAGAGTGAAATGGTATCGTGATACCGTTTGCGAAGAAGAGAGACTGATATATCGGATTGTAAGGAAATACTTGTTTAGCGAATTACTTTTGAAAATTAATTACCAGTCTATGTGTATTAATTTGGACCATCGAGCACGTCATTTAATTAATCCGCCTATCTTTCTGATCAACGATGTCTTTGTGACCTCTAGCACCATCGTCCTCATCTACCCTTGTCCAGCCTCTCGTCAGCGTCCCCCGTTGACGGCATCGCACCGAGTTATTTATTTAATTGGACATTAAAGCGCGAGAAAGCAATTATGAGGAACGATGAGGTGTCTCTATGTTTCCTTTGGAGAACGGTATATTTTAATTAAAGATGGCAGAGAGAGAAGGGGAGAAAATGGATCCCCGTTGTTAATTTCCTTGTCTACCAATAGAAAAGATGTGGCCACAAGCATCTATTCGATATTTTGATGATTATCCGTGTTATATTTTTGAAGAATTATACGTAATACTGTTTGTCATTCAATTACAGCCAATTACACCCCCCAATTACATCGAGAATGCGATGCAGGAAATACAAATAAATATGAAAAAGACAGATGTAAATCTTGATGAAATTGAAAGTTTATATCATTCTCATTAACATGATAAATGTAATGTATCATTACAAATATACTACCAAAAATATTTGTCATGGTTATCTTATTTATTATTACATAATTCTAGGAAATGTCCAAATCTTATAATTGGTTTAATCTGTTTCTAGGTGAACGGGCAGGACGTTTCAAACTCTAGTCACGAAGATGCTGTGCGCTGTTTTCAGTCGGCGCAAGAACCAATTATCGTCGAAGTTCTTCGACGACAACCTAGTGGGCATCAACAAGTACCTTATACGCCCTCAAAGGAGCACGAAAGAATCACGTGTCAGGATAAGAATGAAGGGACGACAAACGAGAAGGGCGTGACAGACGACCGAACGTGCAGCGACGATGTCAAGAAGGACAATACGTGTCCCTTGGTATCGACTGCAGTTCAAACTGACTGGGCTGGTCTCATAGAGGAGGAAGAGTTACTTCCAGTTCCCCTCATTGTTGAGGAACAAGCGAACGACAGTTTCGAAGATTTTCTCACTCACGATATCGACTTTGAGGTAATTATATGAATCGAACTTAGTTTGTCTGATAACTACGAAAACATTTGAAGCAATAAATGAGAAATTTACTTATCGCATTGATCATAACATTGAGTATAATAAGTACGAGCATATCCTTTTTACGTCCAGTGGTTTTTTAGAAAGCATCTCTGTTAAACTCTTAAAATCAAGAGCTTATTTTCAAAACGATTGTTGAAACTTTAATACAAAATGTATATTGTAGATATCATTATGGAATATAAAAAAATTATTTACGTAGTAAGATTCAAAATTTCTCGGAAAGATTGTTCGACATGGTTTCACAGTGCAATTTTTTATTTTATATTTTGCTTCATAAATTGAATCTATATTTTATGTATTCATTTTTCAATAAAAGTTATATTATCAATAAAGTTTGAATTTTTAATGATTTTTAAATTGGATGAGAAGATTTTTCTCTCTTGAATTCTTTTTTTATATTTATAATCTTTATGGTAAATAATTTATTGTTAAGATAAGTGACATAAATGCGGAAAGTTAAAAGTATCCAATAAAAATTATTGAAGAAAAGACATGTAAATCAGTAATTTAATAAGATTATAGTAGTGCTAGTCACAGTAGTGCTAGATCGTATGCAAAAGTGCATCTCATTTTCCTGTAATGTGTTTGTCGAGCGATGAGATAACGTCGGCGTGTTAATGTTGTTAACAAGGCGGGCGTCGTGCAAACACGAGTGTATTTAGTTTCACTCAACATTGTCTACTACGGCGGACATTAATAATGGTTGCGAAATGTTGTAGGAGGTGACGTTGCGGAAAAGCGGGAGTGCCGAAAAGCTCGGATTGACGGTGTGCTATAGCTCTGGTTCCGGCAGCGAGGACGTCGACACCGAAGTTTATATTTCGGAAATAGTTCCTGAAAGTCTCGCAGCCCGAGACGGCCGGTTGCGAGAAGGAGATCAAATTTTGCGGGTAAAACTCGGAAATTTTCTGTTACCGTTCCTATCTCACAAACGTAAAACGCACCAATAATTGGTTGCACAATGATTCGCCAAAGATCACAATTGACTAAGAAAAAATAGAGAGAGAGAGAGAATTCCTGACACGATAGAATTTACACTTGCATCGGAAAAGAAATAAATTTTATTTGTAAAACTTGGTATATTCCGAATTTTTCTGTGATAAAAATGTATTTTCATAATAATCTTGATAAATAATCTTAAAGTTCGAATTAAACAAATGTGGTGATATTTAAATAATATTCACTGAAAGAAAAGAATTCGAATTAATTATTAGTAAATAAAAAATTTTTATGTTTCGGTATTTCGGCTTTATAACGTATACTTTATAACGTATAAAATATAATATTTAATGTACGATATTTTTATATATCTTGGATTGAATTGGAGTCACCAAAAAGATAATATAATAATAATGAAACTTAATCAATAGCTAATAAATATTACGTGGAATATGAAATATTACGGATTTAATATGTCTCGAAGGAATGATAAAACACATGCTGCTATTACATGATAATAATAAAGCACATAGCACATAATAGTTAATTTACGTTAAATACGGGTACTGTTCGAAAGATTATATCGTTGATCGAAATTGTCAAATTTCACGTCGCGGATTTCCGCAACGACCATCGCGAATTTCCTGTTGACGTCTCATTATACCTGAGGGTTCCTCCTAAGCTTCGTAGCTCTCTAATTTCATTAGGCAGATTATAATTACGATCTATGCGCGCTCTCTCACTCTCTCTCTTCCTTCCCTCTTCTTCTTTACATAAATCGAGGGGAAATCAGACGGCAGCGAATGGATTTCATCGTCATCTGTGTAAGTTCCTTTAGCAATGAACTCTCTGGTGAACCACGTTTCTTCATCTTCGATTTAACGACGACCTAATGCAATGTTTATTTATCAAGCAAATTATCTTTGGATTTATCTTTAAGGAAACTGAAAGAAGAATAAAAAATGTTGAATTGTATACATAAAACATAAGCTCTTTCAGAAATAATGTCAGCATGTAATTTTTTTCACCAGTTTTTTTCACCAGTTGCTTTTGAGAACATTTATAACAAAGTTCAAGATTTTTCAATGGGTTCTATAAATGGGAGAATCGCGATATATCAATTATCAATAAAGTAACTATTAGTAATTAGAAATATTAAGAAAATATTAAGAACTGAATAAATTTATATTTAATGTATAAAGAATATCATTTACTAAAAATACTCTTAAAGATTTGAAAAATATGTTTTTCTTATGATATTAACATAACGCGATTTTTCCATAGATGTTCAAGAAAACATCGGAAGGAAAAAAACTGCATCTTTGTTTATTAGAAATTATACTGATTGATTATCGTATTTTTATCAACGTAAATTACATAGATTAATATTACTGATCGGGAAATTTATTTTCTGACTTATTAGTGTCAAATTTGATTGGTACTTTTGCAATGTTTGCTCGAAGAAGTTGTAGACCTTGAATAATTGAAGGAAATACCGCAGTAAGAAATATAAATTTGTATATAAATTATAATATAAATTGTATAACTTTAATTATATCAAAATTTTCATCTCTTTAAGCAGAGATTTTCTGTTTTTATTCTCGCTGTGTTATTGTTGCAAGTGTATATTCTAGAGAATGAGCAATTTGCACTGAGTCAGCTCACGAATATTCGGAATTTCGACGGGTTTCTAAGCCGGATTTACATTCGGAGCACAGACATTTCATTATGCATGTACATCTCTCGCGCGAGAACACTGACTTATTTCGGAAATCAAGAAGCAGCTGCATTGTTCATTGAAAGAGACCTCTTCTCGTTTCAGGTCAATGGCAAGGATGTTGCGAACAAGGAACAGACCGAGAACTTGTTCGCGGAGACGAAAAATGCGGTGACTATCCTCGTCAGCCGATGTGTATATCAAGTTCGTTTTCAATTCCTTATTATTACAGCCTTCAAACTTGACGCGAAACTAAGTGAACTTAAAAATATGTTAAATTAAATATATTAAATTAATTAAATATATTAAATATATTAAATTAAAATATGTTAAATTAAATATATTAAATTAAAAGTACAATGAAAGTGTAGCGGAGAAAGCATCCATAATCGTGATTTCTTTTTGAAAAAAAGAGTCATTGTTTGTGAATGTAACGTAGAATAATTTCGATAACTTTAAATAAAAAATAATTATAATTTTCTTATATAAATAAAAACCACATAAGGTACACGTTATCAATCAATTTACTCCTTCTATTTCAGGATGATGAATATGATGACAGGCGTATCTATCATGAGGTAAGTCGAATTACATAAATCGAGAAAAAAGCATTCGACGTTTGCGCGGTATAGATATGCTATCTATCATGAACCATGATTTTACTTCAGGGTTCGCCGCCACTTTCGCCCGAGAACCTGCCAGCGTATCAGAACAGCATGATCGAGCAGCTGATCCGTCAACAGCAGCAGCAAACGGAGGAGCGTACTAAAGAGAGCGAGGTAAACAACTGCACCCTGAAAGCTCCTCCACCCATACCATCACACACTCAGCAGCAGCAGCAGCAGCAGCAGCAGCAAATAACAACAAACAACAGCAAGCAACAGCAGCAGCAGCAGCAGCAGCAGCCGCCACCGCCACCACCGCCACAACAACAGCAATCTATCACTATCTTTTCCACAAACTCGTCGTCCACATGTTCATCGCAGAACTCTCACAAATCCAGCAAGAACGCGACTTCACCGGCGCATCATACGGAAGAACGCAACAAACAGTGGATGCAGGAATCGCTGAAGGATTGTTCAAAGAGGCTCGAAGGTATATCTCTACGCGGCCAGCAACCCAGTCCGCTAGCGGCGACACCGTCATCAGTGAAGCTCATCGAGGCTTATTCGAGCCACGTGTGGAGTGATACCGAACATATTTACGAAACGATACCAGAGTCGGATAGCGA